>CANXYI011752167.1:0-16520 GCA_948208565.1 Hura crepitans
AAAACTATCAGCCCACACCCAAACTCGATTAAATATGTACACAACCAAACTCGATTAAATATGTAAGTACTTGAATATGACCAACCCTCTACCTGCGTTCCAAATTTGATTTAATTTTACCCGTACAAAAACCCGAACCCATTTAAATATCCGTTTAACAAATAAAATTCAATTAAAATCTTAAAATATTTAATTTATTTGACATTAGTAATAAATTTTAGTTTATTTAGTATATCAAATTATTCATATTCATATATATTAATTATAAAATATTTTAATAAGATAATATAAAATAATAGATAATTTTACATAGAATATTTAAATATAAATATTATTTATATAATTAACAATTAAATTTCATAAACAGTTTCAGATGACAAGAATCCAGGGACCAATATCTGAACCCAACATGGGTAGTAAATTTAAGAACTATACAAACTCATCCTATTATGGTAAGAGCAGGTAAGGTACTCAAAAAACCAACCCACTGCCATCCCTATTTAGAAGGGAAACATCCATTTCAAAGATTATATTCGTTTCAAAAATAATACATCCTTAGTAATTTATAAGTACAGAAAAATAGTAGGTCTAGAATGCAACCTGCATCTTTCAGATGAAACAAGATGACCATCTACATAACACTTCAACAAACTACCCCCAGAAAATGCCCTTCCAATGCTATGAGTTAAACACAGAAAATGCCATTTTTTTCTGACCAAGTTTATATGCAGTTGAACACTCTGCCTCTTCAGATTGATTGACTGCCAAAGGAAAAATAAAAAAACTTATAACATAAAATGGATAAAATCATAACTCCAAGGAAAGCCAAAGGAACCAGATAAAACTAGCACAAATTTCAAAAGGCTTCCAAATTGAATTTCACAATAAGATAATCCTCATTTTGCAAGGAAATTTTACCTCATAAATAAGCCTATCCTTTCCAAGGACTGCCAAGCATCCTTTTCCATTTTCATTTAGGAAACTGAAAAGACCCATTGTTCCATTTCTTGGAAAGCTTTCCACCCTAAGCCAACATGTAAAGGAAAAACCTTTATTCAGTGGCCACTGGATAGGTGTTTTAATTGCAATCCCCTGCAACAACATAAAATTAGATGTTGGAATTCTGAAGGAACATTACATAGTTTCCCCTTATTAATGCCAGAATGATGAAGAATCAGTGAACCATTTTATCTGGCATGCCACAGATAGCATTGATTAAGAATATTAAATAGTAATTGAAACCAAAAAGCAAGGAAATCTGAGATGGACCATCTGGAACATTCAGAAGATCCACATATCACCTCTTAACAGCCAGAAGAAAAGCAGAAATTAAGAAAAGGATTACTGTAAGCATAATCCTAACACAATATTATAAAAATTGTACAAGATATTGTTCTCAGCCACAACCTTGTTTTCAGAAACTAAATCAAGAAGAGAGCAATAACAGAGGAAGAAAATACTTATAATGATAGCAACGATTCATACACTACAGCTGGAAAGACTTCCAAATGATGACACACAATTAGGATTAAGCAATCTCATTAAAACAATGAGGGCATAGACCAACATGCATGCACATGAAGAGAATTACAATCAATTGTAAGCACATATTTTCATATTTTGACATATAAATTCTTCAGTATATCACTAAAAGGGATAGGAATTAGTCACCCATGAGAATGTTTCACCATACATAGAAAATATTTGCTCTGTTCACAAGTAATTAATTTAAGCTTGCAATAAAAGGAGTAGGAGAGGGAGACTAGGGAGATTCATTGAGGTACAGAATAAGAACTATAAAAAATTGATAGTCCTCTAAATTTTACATTTTAGAAAGGATTGAGTTTATAGAACTTGAATAGGAGTGAGAGAAGAATGAGGAAATTTGTCTAAACATGGATGAAAGTAAGGTCCTCAAAGGGCAAAATCCTTAAGATCTGCAATGTTTGTTCTGCTCCAGCACACAACAAAGCAGGCACAGTGGAGCAATGCTCCAGGCTATTTTGCACTTCTAGAAATTCACCATGCAGAAGACTCAATTCAAAGCAAAATTAAAGGAATTTACAGGATCCTTACCCCAATGGCCTAACCATTCTCATCAAAAACTAAAATTAAAAATAAAATTCAGAAGCACCAAGAAAACAACATTTCCTTGCATTCACACTTCAACACAAGCAATAAAGTTATGCAGAACCATTGTCTAGACCAAGTCTTTGAGCTAGAGAAAATCGTTCTTGAAGAAGCTTCAAGGAAATTCTAAGTACTTACAGAATCATTCCCATTAAGATCAAAAAAGGCAGTGGGTCCTTTCTCATTCAGCATTGACAACACAGTGGTCAACAATAGTGAGCAGTACTGCTGATGACTCCCAACTTTATCGCTTCGAAGGAGAGCAAAGATTTTTCGAATATCCTTCCCTGATATGCTATGCCCACCAATGACCTGAATCAGTTGTGCAATTTTCAAAATGACACTATCATTTTCTTCTTCAGCGAACCAATCGAGAAGAAAACTAAGCATTCCTGCTCTGACACATGAAGCTCGATTAGAAATTGAATCCCTGAGCAGTTGTAGAAACAAGGTGAGCCCATTGTTCCGCAAGGAGTCACTGCTCTGCCCAATACAAAATAACAAGTAATGATATAGACCGAAAAAGTCAAAATACAATGGCAAGGAAGAAAAATGCTGTAGAAAAATTTTAAACATTGAAATGAGAATGCAGAAAAGAAAGCAAATAATTGAATTACCAACCTTCTGTAAAACACTCAGATAAAGTATGATCACGTCTTCATTCTGATGCAATAAGAGGGGGAAAACAACATCAGCGACAAGACTCGGTTATATATATATATATATATATTATCTATCCAGTGTTAAAGTAGAATGAACGCAAAGAAACAATGATGAATCAGATAAATAACTCTCAAAATGAATCGGTTGCAATTTTCAATGAAATAACCTTTATGAGAGGATTTGCTTTTATATCGAATTTTCCATCAACAAGCATGTCAAGAAGTGCACTCAAAAGCGCCTCAGTTGGACTCCATTGACAAATGTCCAAGAGCAAACTTTGCATTGTCTGATAGCCCTTGCCAACTAGAGCTCTAAATGAAGCCTGCAAAAAATTTAAAGTACAATAACATCTATATTGTATTCGAAGAGGGGGGGGGGGAGGGGGGAGGGGGGGGCGGGGTGGGTTGCCATTGGTGTTGTGGGAACAATAATAGAGAAAAAGAATTTGCATATATAGAAGACAGCCCAAATCAAGATTGAAGCAATATGTCAGTATTAAGATAAAAGAAAAACATAAAATTACACCAGCACTAATTTTTTCTACATTTTTTGCCAAAGAATCATGGAGATGAGAAAATATTTTATGCTAATTTAAGTCACAGTACCACCCAATGAGTAAATTTTATGCCCTTCTTTTGATTTTTGTTTTTATAGTATTAACCTAATTAATGAATACGCATATGCTTTACATAAATGATTGCTGAAAACCAACACTTATTCAATTATTAGAAGTTCAAATCTGAAAATCCAGAAAAACCTAAATGTCTTCTGTAAACTTTTAGAATTTCAAAAAATAACATGTACACTTCAGTGTCTAAGACCACTTATAGCATAACTATCTCTTTCCTTTCAGCTCACACCATACTTTTGCAGCTGCTGTTCATCAACCCCGTACGAGCAATGTTAGTTGACCTTCTCATCTAATGTTCCAAGTAGCAACCACGTCTAGCACTGATGATGGACAACCAAATGTTTGACAGTGTACATAATTCAGTTCCAAGGCATTCACCCAAATTCCTCAATATCTTTGATTACACAACTACATGCACGTTCTTAGGCAAACAGAATTTTTTTGCAGAAAAATATCTAAATGTTAAGAAAATGGACTCGTGCCTAACTCACCCCAAAAGCTAGCTCAAAGGGAGAGGATTGCACATGCCATTATAAGGAGCACAACCATCTTATAATTAACCGATGCGGGATATTCAACACACCCCCTCACGCCCAGGGCCGAACATAGCGGGAAGCCTAGAGCGTGAGTATATGCAAACACCTGCGGGTGGCCCCAACATCGCAACCAGTGGCTCTGATACCATGTTAAGAAAATGGACCTGTGCCTAACTCACCACAAAAGCTAGCTCAAAGGGAGAGGATTGCACATGCCATTATAAGGAGCACAGCTATCTTATAATTAACCGATGTGTAATATTCAACACTAAATATACAGTACCGTTGAAGAAATGCATAAATCAACTTCAAAAGGTAGCTCATGAGGTGAGAATTTTATAAGCCATTACAATAAGCACTTCACTCATAAAACTAAGCAAATGTGATTACACCCCATGCCCAGGATTGGACATTTGATGCATGAAGTTTGCATGACTAGCCACCCATGTGGGTGGCCAACATTGTAAGTCTGGTGGCTTTAATACAATGAAGAAAACATGTTGAGCCTTACTCCACGTTGAAAGCTAGCTCGTGGAAGGGTGATTACCCAAGCAATTATAAGCACTTCATTCTTATAAAACCAGCTGACATGGGATACTTAACAAGTACCATATCTAAAATATGATACTAACAAATTGCTAACAGTAAACAGTACAATCCAGATAAAAGACATTATCTCCACTTCATCGACATCTTTAATCACAAAACTAGTCAAATGGATGTATGTCCTTATATAAATAGACATTTGTAATAATTAAATATCTTAATATACTGTACAATATCTTAGTACACTCTTCAGCATAACTTCAGACTCTCACATAGTGTTTATTGTTATTAAAATCCCAAGTGAGATATCTACACTGGTGGACTGAAGGAACGGAAACATTGTCACACGTACAGAAGATTATAATTAGTCTATAGCTGCAATTGATTGATCAGACATATATCCACCCACAAAATAAAGATCTGTAAGTTTACACTGGGATATGAGTACCTAAATAGATTTACAAGGCTCAAGATTTATTTGGTAGGTCAAATTCATGAATTGTAAAAAAGTATTTCATGAATATGGAAGAATACTTATGGATAATGCATTTACATTATACGAAGAGAAGCGACTTCAATCTAAATTTGCTTATACAAATTTATGCAGTACTTGGAATTAGTGTTGTTCAAACCAGACCAGACTGGCCGTTGAGACCGGGTTAACCTGGAACTAGAGATAGGTTAGAGCACAGTCTTTGTATAAATACCAGAGAAGTGGAAAACTGGATTTAATGCAAAAATATCAGAAAAAACTGTAACTGGATGAGCCAGATGAAACCACATTCTTAAGTGCAGTAGATTGTGTCATAGAAAAATTGAGAAAGGGGCAAAAAAAGTACAAGCTTGAACATATGCTGATGCTAAAACTCAAACTACATACAACACTAAGTAACTAATAAACTATGAGCCAAATGTAGAATAATAAAGATTAATTAATAAAAGCATAAGAGCAAAGTTAAACAAAAATACAAAATGATTAAACCAGAATTAGAAGCTACTCTCTTGAGTTTGACATATGTTTTAAAGAAATAAAGTAGAGAGGGTTAAAGATATCTTTAAAAAAAAAAAGCAATAAAAGGAGCTATAAAGAAAAGAAGAAGATGAATGTGAGGAGGTGGGTGGTGGCTAAAGAATCCCAGAAATCTTTTATGGTTACACGAGTTAATTAATGATATGAAACTACATGCTTTCCAAAGGATACAACAGCAGCAGCACAACTAAGCCTTAATCCATACTAAATGGGGTTGGCTATAAGAATTCTCTATCTCCATGTCCCTCTGTCCAATGCAAGATTCACCTCAATGGCTAGTGCACAACAGACACTATATCTTTCCGCGCGATCTTAGGCCTACCTCTTCCTTTCTTCCTCCTTTCTACTACCAAATTTTCACATTTTCTTACTGCGGCATTGAAAGTCCCCGTAGCACATGAGCAAACCACACATCCTTTCCAAAGGATGCAAGGATGTATATAAAGAAAAAAAATGAAGAAAAACAAAAAGGAATGGAATGCTGCACTAACTAAGTGTTATGGTCCTAGATTGCTATATAGTTGCAACTCTTCTAAGGGAGTCGCACACCTTAGAACACTAAGCATGTCGCCTACCTTTATTTTGTCAAAACTCTAAGCATGTTGCCTACCTTTATTTTGCCGGAACTCTAAGGGAGTTACCTACCTCTAAATTGCTGAAAAATTCAACTTAGTTTACTGATTAAATTTAGCCTCTTTAAATAGAGGTTAAAACCCTAGTAAAATAGGAATTTTTTTTTAACTAGGAAATTATGAATTCCTTTCTAATTAGGAAATATTAAAATAGGAAAAACAAATATCCTGAAAAACTTGGTAAAACAAAAACACTTCCTAAATAATATAAAATCTTCTAATCATGGAAACTTCTAAAATTATCATTATTAATTACAGCTCATCTTCTTTCCATCTTTGACATATTACAGCTGTAACATTACTCCCCTCCTGGAGAAAGCTTGTCCTCAAGCTCAAAATATAGCTAAGACTATAATTCATCTTCAAGTGATGGTTACAAACCCAAATAGGCAGCAGCCATGTTGGCTCTTGAAATAAATCTTTAAATTTAATAAATAATTGCTCCAACTTGGTGCATGTGCCCACTGATTTCGCTTGGTGAAGTCCCCAACTAAATATTTTTATTTCATTTGTAATATACACACCCAAATCAAATTGAAGTCGGACACCCAATACAAAGAATTTAACCATTGTAGAACCAACATTATTCTGAGTGCTTCTCGAATCCAACGGATGCTCATGCCCATCACATGTAGGAAAGTCTAGTTTGGCATATTTGGGCACTATAACTCCTTCAATGCTGCCACTGTGAGTTCCTGAACTTTCGCTGCTGTTTCTTCCCCCCAAACAGATCCCTGATTTCTCATCCCAGTTGCTGGTTCGGTTGACAACACCCTGAACATTAGTCTCCACCCTCTTTCATGTGATGAAGTGCATATTAGGGCTACTAGCGGCTGCAACTTGGTGTCCACCCACTCCTCCAACGCTGCCAGTCGAGCTTCACATTGAGTTTGGGCTTCACGGAGCATGCTGCGCACCTTTTCATCAAAAGTTTCTTCGTCCATGGTAACCAGGCTCTGATACCAATTGTTACAGTCCCAGATTGCTATATAGTTGCAACTCGTCTAAGGGAGTCGCACACCTTGGAACTCTAAGGGAGTTGCCTACCTTTATTTTGCTGGAACTCTAAGGGAGTTACCGACCTCTAATTTGCTGGAAAATTCAACTTAGTTTATTGATTAAATTTAGCCTCTTTAAATAGAGGTTACAAACCTAGTAAAATAGGAATTCTTTTTTTTAACTAGAAAGTTATGAATTCTTTTCTAATTAGGAAATATTAAAATAGGAAAAACAAATATCCTGAAAAACCTGCTAAAACATAAACACTTCCTAAATAAAATAAAATCTTCTAATTATGAAAACTTCTAAAATTATCATTATTAATTACGGCTGATCTTCTTTCCATCTTTGACATATTACAGCCATAACACTAAGAACTTTAAGATGATACTTTCCACCAAGGCACATGCAGCTCTTGTACTTTTCAAATGCATACAATGCACTTAAAACCAGGTTGAACCCAGTTGATCCGATTAAACTAGACCTAGTTCCAAGGACAGTTTGATCTCCGTCCAGTTTTAATAACACTTCTTGAATTAAAAGCTCAAATCAAATTCAAATTTCTATTACAAATGCAACCTACGATGATAATCTAACACAAAAGAAAGAGCAAAAAAGAGGATTACCTTTGAGCTATCGTTACTTGCAAGAAGACAGGTAAGGGTCTGAAGGACATTTATCACTAACATCTCCCCATTTGCCTCATCAAGATTACCATTTAATAAAGACACAACATGCAAGAAGCATTCACCATCACGAAACAAGGCCTGATAATACTGAAGGAGAAAAAACAAAACACGAAGTGAGACAAAATGATATCGACGCAACTTTCCAACCACTAATGCCTCAAACCTCCTATCCTAACCTGACACCAAAAAAATAAAATAAATAAGATAAAAAGCCATCACCATCCCTGCAATTTTCTGCTCCCCAAAGCCAACACAGGGTAAAACTTCCTAAAACACAATCAAAAAAGACAAGAATAGGTATAAATCACAATTTACCTCAGGATCAGCTGTGAGCATCTCTCTCATTCCAACCAATAAGTCAACAGACAATTGTATAAAACTTTTCTCCCTTTCTTTTATTTGAGTAAATGTTTCCAAATATTTTGAACATAATTGCAACTTTGCCTTTTCATCTTCCAGTGACAATGGTACAGTCTAAAGAGTCAAAGAAGGCAAATGCACTTTAGCAACAAAAAACTGGCAAATAAAACAGAAACATATATAGCCAAATACCTTCATTAGGTCAAGAATGTGTCGAAGTACAGTATTTCTCATGCCCTCTTCCCAAAATAAATTAAACAAACAATCAATGCAAGTTGAATCACGCATAACAAAACTTCTTGCATCATCTGCTATTGATAAAAACTTTGTGAACAGACTCATGCAAGTTTCCATGCATTCAAGTCGACAGTTGACTGTCCCAGGCAAATCAGATATCATATCGTCCAAAGCTGGAAGCATTTTCTCCAGAGAAGGGCCCGCGCTGGATTTTCTCAACTCTTTTGCTTGGATAGAAGCAACTTTGAGCACACGAGTAACTGCATTAAGTGCCTTGAAGGATGCAACAGTTTTCTCAGATGAAAGCTGCAGTATACGAAGTAGACTCTTTGCAACAACATTGGCAATCTCAAGATGACAAGCAAATTGTTCAAGGGCATCCAACATACAAGACAACTCAGGCTGCAGCAAATGTAAAAAGATTAAGCAAGATACAAAAATGCGAAATAACTTCAAAAGTTGAAACAACAATCGATTCTGACAACGTCATAAATATCTACATTTTCATTTTGAAATACAGTTATACAGAAGCGACAAGAAAGCAGAGCATTCTTTGCACACATATACAAGAGAAGCACCAGAATACCTGCAACTAAAATCTATAGCGTCAGTGATCTCCAAAATGAACAAGAATATAAAGTTGTCTTCGATATTTCTAGATCTTCCGTAGCTAAAAATTTTTCCCTCACAAAAATCATTATTTCCTTGTTCCAAAGACAACCTAACAATTAAAATACAGAAGCATTGGATGTTTTATTTTCACTCTCCCCTCTTTTCCAATGCAACTCCAAGAATCCAAAGTTTGAGGTTAGCGTGTAATTGTGCCAACAAAAGATTAATCATTGATCATGTACCATCTTTCAAAAATTGCATGCACGCATGGAAACGCAAAATCATGTCCATGTCCCACTTGCACACTACAAAAACAAAAAATTCAAAAGCACTACCAAGAGAATGTTTACAATAATACCATCAAGGAAACAAAAGAACCTACCAAATTGTGCACACTTCCGTCACATGTTGCTGCAAATTCAACAAATGAAATTATTTCAATCTGAAGGATTTCAACACCACTAGGCTTTGTTTGACTGTTAGTGCAACAAGAAGGAGAATTAGTTTCGAGCATCCCCGTGAATCCTTCATTGCGAGGACAACTATCTCCAGAATTTTCTTCTGAAGTTGGTCCAAAATAGAAAAAATTTTCAGAGAAGATAAGGTCCCAGATACCCTCTTCCCTAAATACTTCAAGTGATGTTGGTGATGAAGCAAGAACCTTCCTGAACACATCAAGAACACAATGCTGCAGAGCATTGACAAAGACCCTGCAGAATACAGAGTGAACAAGCAAAAAAGTATACATAGATGAATAAAAAGATAGGGAAAATTAGAAATACCATGAAAAAGGAGTAAACAATGAATACCTTAAATGGCCTGGCAATTCATTTTGATTCGAACAAGCCTTGATGCATGGGAAGACAGTAAGAAGAACCCTCATGATCCACTTAATTGAAAGTTCACTGTAAACTAAAGAAACTGGTGCAGCAACCCGACCAAAGCTTGCTGGAACATGATGGGATTTAATATTGTCTGGAATAGCTATAAATGAACAAAGTACTTTGCTCAAGTTAACAACATATTCGTTCCAAAATTCAGAGTGAGAGGCATCTGATGATGGGGAAAAAGATGACTTCATCTTGACTTGACTCTCATCTAATCCAGAAACAGGCATTTGAGAATCATCTTTTATACACAAATCCTGCATTTGAGAATCATTTTTTATAGACAAATCCTGCATTTCAGAATCATCTTTTATAGACAAATCCTTTGTCCTCTGCTGGTACTCTTGAAGCATGAAAGCAAGAGAACAAAAGCTGTTCGCAAATTTATGGATCCTTCCATTTTCACATAGAAATTGCATGCTGTTCAAATTGCCAAAGCTTAGATACTTGTTAAGGAAGATAATGACTGTTACCACAGAATACATAACAAGTATAAGCCCCCTTTTACTCATGTTTTTGCCAAATATTTTAGTGATAGCCTGGGCTGAATACTAATTTAAAGCTACTTTCCTGTAACAAATAAATATTTAACAGGGATAATACCATTTTCATAAAATGCAGACGGAATCCAATCAGAAATTTCAATCCATATTAGACACATGCATAAACATATAGTCAAGGAACCTAGAGGAATTTATTACACTTGTCAGAAAAGAAAATGCAACGTATTGATTTTCAATTTAAACTCAAATTTCCTGGAGGATCAAAATAAGTGCAGCATGACATTCAAAATCCATTATTTAAAGATTATTAATAATGGGTGGCTTGAAGGATACATAGCCTCTCTCAAAACTGTCAAGGAAAGAATGTGAAGATGGAAAATTTTCAGCAAGGGGTTTTCATTTCTGCAATAAAATCAAAAGCACGTGAGAGCATGGACAATAAAGAGTCCTATAAAAAGGATCAAATGACAACCGCATATTATCAGATCATGTGTAGCAAGGCAATACAGCTGATCTTCATAATTATTGATAGCAAAATTAAGTAAAACAAGACTAAAAAATAAAAATAAATAAATAAAAGCTTAGATGATGCCCATAAGGTCACAGCAGCAGATGGCAGATTTTTTATATGGCAAACCCAAAAACAATGAGAGAGAAAGAGGGATGGATATGTAAAAGGCTTGATGCATCAACCAAAAACGATTGTCAAACTTAATAAAAGAACTTGAAAGCAATATATATGAAATTTCAGCATCCCAATCCTCTCTCCTTAGCTCCTCCAACTAGAGACAGTACTTAAATAGATTTTTAGGTCAGGGACCAAAGTTTGAGCACAGAAAATTCCTTGAGTTCTAGGTTCTTAATGAGTAATTTGAGGTGCTTTTCCCAGTAATTAATGCTATTTAGACCATATTCACAGTAAATGGCAACAACACAGCTAGTGTATCCCATTAAGAAGCAGTTTAACAGCTAAGTACAAATTTTGGAAAATCAACAAATCTAACAAATATAAAGACACCTGCACTTTTGTTCAAATCATACAATTCTTCAAGTCAAACTGGACAATTGATTCCCAACCCTACTAATTCAAATCAATAGGGTAAAAATTGCAAATATATCCAAATTGTGACCAAATCGAGCAATTCAACAATGAACACAGTAAATCAATCAATGCAGTCAATCCTTTCTTCAACAGCCATGACCCATAACTTCAAAATTCAAAATCTCACTTCAATTACTAAGTAAAGAGATTTAAACCCTCCCTCAGGTAGTTTTCTTCCACCCACCGCATTTTTAATCCCCCTCTCCTTCTTTTTGGAGTTTACTTCTCCATTAGCATTAAGTACTCGCTATCTTGTGAAGTTATGAAAATTCTGTACCTTATCAATTGTCACCTTTTTAATTTAATCTGATTTCGCACCAAAAACAAAAATATAGTATTATAGCAAATAGTGGATGATTATTTTTATAAAACACACTTCCAGTTGACTACATAACCATTTCATACAGATCAAACTATGTTTTGATGTATTTTACCTATTTTATGCAGACTCGCATCGGTTTGATTTACTGTTGAGTGTTTGAATAGAATCTTACAATTTGATTCCATTCCCAATTCTCGATTGATAAAACCTGGATTTCGAATTTCAATTCTCAATTTGGACAACTAAAAATCACTCTCATTATCCACACAAATGGGCCTCCTAGATGTAAGCTCTTTAGGGCCATTAGGGCATCCAATTTTGAGACACTAAGATTATGGTATGGTATAAGGAAGCTTTGATATCTGGTAAAGTTTAACAAGTCTGTGATCAATCAAAGAATCCACCTTCATATATAAGGACCTATATTTGAGTAATGAGTATCAATACATAATGTGTGCAATGCTTTCAGATCCTTGAGATGATTAGATCTATATTTACGACCAGAAGAAATATCTATATCAGAAGCAAAATTAGACATGTAAAATTGTATTAAACTTCAACTTTTGAATCAGGTCCAGAACATATTAGTTTCAGAAGCAATATCAATCTCGACCCATGCTATTCGCAATGTGGATTCTATTACAACATAGAGTTGCCTAGACACCACAAAGACAAAAATATGGAATGCAGACGGATGCTTATTTCAAATTTACCAGCAGCACATTGTACTTTACACTAGGATCAACACCCGAAAAAAAAATAGAAACTAACATCCACAATTGTATGGATGATAAACTCTCTCTATTAGTCAATGCTCACAAATAAAGTGCGATCGTTAATATATAAAATGCAACGTGGACAAATTATAAAATTACCTCTTCTCATCAACCCAAAAGGTATTCTTCAACAAAAGCACATTACTTGATGGAATCCCAAGACCATCCAACAGAACTTCAAGCCCTCCAATACTTTTAAAATGATTTTGACCCCGAGGATTCTCGAATAGTGCTAAATGAAGAGTCCTCATGGTCAAGTACTGAAGTGATACATCCGGGCATTGCTCTTTCAAACTAAACCTTCTAATGACACGCAACAGTTCTGAAACACAATAATTCCAATGTAAAAAAAAAATTATGCAAAAACAATAAATGTGGGAATATTGAGGAATTTCTCTTTCAACTTGTCACAAAAAAAAAATTCCAAATATTCCCATAAACACCTCAACTTGCTCAAATTGAAACAACTGTAAAAGTCCTATTGCCCACATCAACTTGTCTAGACAAGTGGTAGGACATTTCACAAATTTAAGACACTGTTTTGTCCACTTTGAGTAGGCTGCAGTGTGTAAGTGGGTTTTGTGGACAGATTGAGGGGGGAAATTATGTATTAACCCAATAATGCCACATCAAAATTACGACTTAAGGGGGTTTCGAAAAATGACATATGATATTGTCAGCAAAACTCAAAATCAATAGAATCAAACTAAATTGACAAGGGAACTTAAACTCATTGCATTTATAACCGTGAAAAAAAAATGTTTGTTGAAGATGCAATCAGGTAAAATTTTATGATACTTGTGAGTTCTTCCAGCAATTTGTTTATCAGAAGCCAGCAAATTATAACCCTCATTTTCAGTCTTGAGGCATAAAAATTTTATAACACTCCAAAGTGTTAGGCAAAACCTGTCCACTTGATCTGAAAACTCATGATTATGACATAAGGAAATTTGTTAGTGCCTACCTTACCTACTAACCAATTGAGACCACCCGCTTCCATCACCGACATAACAGCCTTCTGATGCCAATACACCCTTGTTTCAGAAGGAATCACTGGACTGCTGGAAGAGACATTTGAGGAAACACCCCTCCATGGAACAGAAAATTCTATAGAACCAGTATACAACTGAGTTTTGTCATATTCAGTTGTATTTAAATCAATAAAGGTACATATTATAGACACCACATATACAAGCACTTTCTGTAAAAGTTCTGCCTTCTCTGCAACAACATTGAACGAATGTTCATCACCAGACAGTGCAGCAGTTAAAGATTTAAGTTGGACAACAGCCCCTGTAAAAAAGTGTGAAAATAGGCAAAATAATAAGACTTTTAGGTGCATTATATTATGCAAGCTATCAAACAAAATGTGCACTTCTGAAATCAGGATGCAAAATATTTACTAACAAAGGCATAAAGATAACCAAAAAAAAATACATCACTCATAATAATTTAACGGGAAGCAGATCTTTCACCGATTAGAGTCAGAAAATTAAAAGGCATCATCATTTTAAAGGAAAAGTTACACAGACAACTATAACATTAAGAATACCTTTCATCAGTGCGGTTAGCTTTTGAAGCCCACTGTAATAGCCAAACACTCTGCAATTATGCATTGAACGGGTTATTATCATTAAAGCATCCAATGCCTGCAAACCTTCAGAGGGAATATTCAAGCTTGTGGAATCCTCTGGTAAGCCTGTTGTGGAGGGCAACACAGTGATATTTACTGAATTGGCAGTGAATAAGATATTATTATGATAACAGTAATTTACATTTTAATATTAAACCTCAAAATAAAGAGAATAATTTAGAACAACATAATATCAAGTCCTAAATTTGCAAAGGCATAAATATTCCACTCATTTGTTCACAATTAACTTCCAAAGTAAATGAACAAAAGATTATGTACTTTCATATCCAGACACAGCCTAAAGAAACCAAGTTCCAGACAAACTAGTGATAAATTCCTACTTAATCTGCTTCCTTACAGTCCAAAGAGAATTTTAAAATTCCAAAATAGAAAATTATGCTCATCATAAAGAATAAACCAATGAATTCAAAGTAAAAAACTAATAATGTACTCAGAGAAGAAAAATCCAAATAGAAAGCACATTAACAGCTTTAAAATTTAAATATGCACCAGAAACAATTTGGATTACTGGATATGATTTGGAGAATTCCAATGCCAATTCAAAAGTTTCCAAAACCAACAAAACTTGAAGCAATCCTCATTGTTACAATTTAAATAGGGAAAAGAAAGAAAAACAACACTGAAATCATGCATATCATAAAAAATGAAAAATAAATTTAGTGAAATTCACACACTCCCATTATTATGCATCAATAATAATAACTATAAACTGATTGCCAAATATAAATAAATTTTTGTCCTTGCTTTTCATAACAAGAATATGCAAATTTTAATCTTGCAATGATCAACAGGCAACACCCAGTCACATGAAAATCTCTTACCACTAAAAGTTCACAAGCAGCAGCAGGCAGTATCCCCATAGGTTTTCCAATATAAACTAATTCTAAACAAATTTGCAATACAATGAAATAGATAACTCCACTTACAATTGGTGACCGCCACGGTTAATCTTGTGATCTCTTCTGTTAGTATCAAAATGATTTCAGCAGGGTGTCCAGCAGAGCAGCCAACGACTATATCATTAAATTGTAGTTGATATTCCACAGGAGGAACATTCCCTGAAGCAGAATCCACTAATTTCCCAGTATTAACAGGCTCCCAGTTCTTGTATACCAGTAGAAATTGCTTAAGAAAAACACGAAACACCTTCTTCTTCTCAGCCTAAATACAAATAATTTGGAAACAAGTAAGACTAATTGGACAGGAGCACATCCTAGAGTGCAAATAAAGTTTTCTTCCACAGTTTTTCTTCACTTTGTCTATACAAGTCAATCTTTCTAAGATATAAAGAACACTTATCACACACTTTGATCATCTGCAACACTTCAAGCACAAAAACTCAAGAATTTCAGCTAGTCATTTCGTTGACAAAAGTCAACAGCTGCCACATTAAAGCCAGTCTTATTGTCCAATAAAGTAACTCCATCATCTTAAATTTCTATTTAATGCTAAGGTACATGTGTAATATGAGAAGACAAACCCATAATATTTTTCAGGTTAATTACAAAACTTACAATTTAACCCCATGTTTAATTGAATTTCAATTCAAGAAACTCGTCTAAAATTCTCACCAACAAGAAAATTCCATGGGCCCACTTTCAAATTTGACAGACTTAGAAAAATTCTTGGATGGTGTCCTTAAATGGAAATGTAACTAAATATTGGAGGCTTAAATTGTCTTTTACTTTGGAAGTCAAATTAAAAAATGGGTGAAATGTTAAGGATAAATTTGTGACTGACCCTTTTTTAATACATAAATTACAACTAATTGTCCAACCTAGAAACCTTCAAAACTTTTCGCATTAAAAATTAGAAACTAGCTACAATAAATACATAAGTTAATGTCCGTCAACTTATAACATATCAGAACTTTTTACTTCAAGAATTTGAAACTAGTTGAATGAGCAACAACAACCATAACTCTACCATAACTCCTATATGCAAGATGAAGAAAGTAACATTTCTATGCAGAAATTGAAAACAAAACAGATTTTGCCTGTGTAACCCTATCTGTGAAGTTAAAAGCTCAAAAACAACAACAACAACAACTAAGCCTTAATCCCATACTAGATGGGGCCGGCTATATGAATTCTCTATCTCCATGTCCCTCCCTCTAAGGCAAGATTTGCCTCAATACCAAGTAAACAAAGATCTTTAGACACTATATCATTCCACATGATCTTAGGCCTACCTTATCCTTTCTTTCTCCTT
>CANXYI011752179.1:0-13591 GCA_948208565.1 Hura crepitans
TAGGTATATTAGGGTATTCTAAGAATTCCTATAGTTTTAGATTTTCATTTGGAGCTCTAGATTATTTTTGAGAATTTTTCTAAGGTGAGAATTGTGTATGTTTAGGGGTGGATTATACAAGTAAAGAGAACCCAAGGAACAAGCATAAGAGTGGTAGAGAAAAGGGTGTTCTCACACCCTAGGTATGTGGAATAAGTTAAATCTAATATGTCTTACGTGTATGATTCATTTTATTTTTGTATATTTACCTTGTAAGGAAGTGTATAACATTAGGTGTATACATGGTGATTAAGTGAATTGGTGTCATAAAGGGGTTAATGGAATTGAAATAAAAGGTTTTGCATCATCATTTAGGAAAGAAATGCATGTGTATGTGTGGTTGCATGCTTGGCCGAATAGGCCATAATATGTATAACAATGGTTATGGCAATTCAAGTGAGGAAATGGCTATGTTAGGAAAGTGAATATTGATAGTAACACATTTGGTATCAAAATATGGTGAAATGGAACTAAAGTGTGCAAGTATGAAATGAATGGTATAATGGCATGAATTTGTGTCTTGTGATATGAGTATGGTATATAAGTGAATATGTAATGGAAGGGATGAAATTTGAACTTGGTATAGGTTTGAATCAAAAGGGCACAAAATATAAAAATGACCAAATGAATAGTGTCAATTGTAGAAACTGACCATATGAGTAGTAACTTTACGACAGTGGGCAAAGTTATGGAAAATTGTGTGCATTTTGTCTTAACATGTAACTTAAGGGTAAAATTAGAATTGTGAATTAAAAATGTCAAGATTTACAGTCTAAGTCTATTATTGGCCCATCAGTTAGACACCCATTAAATGGGTTAACCAATCAACTAGGGTGTTAGCAGCTACTAAGCAGTTTGGTCTTTTTAGGCCCACTACTGTGTGTTGGTTATGGCAGGTGCAGCCGCCGAGGTTCTAAAAAGAACCCTACATAGTAGGGTATTAGGAGGTTCACCTGGATTGATCTTTGCTACCTATTTATCTATTGATGGGTATTAGGAGGTCCCACGGGGTTGATCCTTACTACCAATCTATGATTGTTGCTAATGTGATTCGTAGGTATTGGGAGGTCCATTGACTAATCCCTACTATCTACTAGTCTAGTATTAGGAGGTCTACAAACTGATCCCCACTATTAGGCGAGGTAGATGCAGCTACCTAGGTCCTAAAAGTGGGCCACTGCACAAGATAGTTCCCACTATCTGGTGTTTTAAAGAGTTATCTATCTATCATAGGCCTTTAATAATTATAAATTGGATTGATAATCTATCTGGATAACAGAATTTAAAAGTACACTGGACTTAGAAGAGTTATGATGAATATGATATACATTGACTGCTGCATGTTACTTGTTTGCATGATAGACATATTATATTTGATTTATTCTAACATTAAGTGTCATACTTAGCGTGTCGGTGTTCCGATGCGTAGGCTATAGAAGGAATGACGGTCAGCACTAAACATCATCAGTATAGCTGTTGTTAAGTCTTTTAGTACTTTTTGTCTTTCTTTTTGAGTTTTATAGAGTTACACTCATGCATATAGAGATATTATAGGTTATGGGTCGTCTGTTTATTAAAACTAATAAACTAATAACATGTACATTTTTGTATGTTAATAAAAATCTGATTATGCATAACTATGTGCTGATGGGTCTAGGACCCAATGTTCTATATGTTATGTGTACTATGTTGTATTGACTATGATGTGGAGGACTAGAGGGTCCAACAATGGGATGTGTTGAGGAGGGAACTTAAAGTGTTTTTTTCTATAAGTTTATTTAGGGTGTATTACCCGGGTAGTCGTTATGCTACTCGATTTTTTGTAATTGTCTAAAAATGTCAATTTAAGGTTTTAATGGACTAAAATAAGTAGTAATAAGGAGATAAATAATCAAAAATAAAATAATGGCATGTTTGGTCAAAGTTGGTCAAACTTGGGTAGAAGTTGAACGACAGGCCCTTAGGGAAATCTAAGGATGGGTTACCTCAGCGAGAAGTAGCACACCTTGCCTATTTCAAGTAGAAATGGGTAGGGGTTTACAACTACCCTCAAGGACTAGAGTTTAATCTCTATTGGAAGCACCACATCTAACCCATACACCAAGGAAATTGGGGTAGTCCCAGTTGAGGTCCGAATCGTAGTTCTGTATCCCCAAAGAGCAAATGAAATTCTATCAACTCAATCTCTGTAGGTTACAACTATCTTGGCTAAGATTTTCTTGACATTCTTATTTACTGCTTTAACTGCCCTATTGGCTTGTGGTTTATAAGGAAAGGATTTATAATGCTTTATCTTGTACTTTTGTAGCAATGCTTTTGTCTCAGCCTGAAATTGGACATCGTTGTCTAAAACTATGTGGTGTGAGACCTCATATCTACAAATCAAAATTTTCTCTATTAACTTAGCTATCTCTCTTACCTCCAAGTTTTTAAAGGCCTTTGCTTTAACCCATTTTGAGAAATAGTCGATGGCAACCATAATAAAACAATGCCTATTGGAGGCTATTAGATGTATTTCTCCATTTATGCCTATCCCCCATGTAGCAAATGGCTAAGGAGACAATAAACTATGGAGCTCTTATACTTGCACATGTCTTAAATCCCCATACAACTGATACTTATGATAGTTTTGTATATACTTTGAACAATCATGATCTATTGTAAGCCAAAAGAACCCTTGGCATATGATCTTTCTACCTAACTTTAAACCATTTATGTTTGTGACATAAAGACCTTGCATGTATCTCTTCCATGATCCTTTCTGCTTCTTTCTCTTTTAAGCAACATAGTTGAACACCGTTTACTTGCCTTTTAGATAAGACTAGCTGTATTGATAAACTGAGTTAACAACTTCCTCAATAGCCTCTTGTCCCTATCCATAGCTTCTTTACGACATTCCTTATTCTTTAAGTAATTATGGATTTCATAAATTGTGGCTTATTTTCTTTTTGTTCAATTTCTATTATTTGCTTTAATTCATAATAAGGCTTTTTTGAACTGGAAATGATGATTGGTTTCATTACTACTCCTTTTGGATTATCCCATATGGAGAACAAGGTGACTATTGCATCTTCTAGTTGATTCTTATCCCTAGGAACATGGAAAAAAGTGCACATCTCAAACTGTCTATTGATAGATCTCAAGTACACTGCATAAGGCATTAACTTCTCTTCTCAAATTGTCCATTATTTATTAGTTTGGTACACTACTAAAGATGAAACCACAAATACCTCAACTACCTTGGCATCGAGAACTAGTAATGCTTTAAGCCAAAATATGCAAGCCTTATATTCAGCCATATTATTTGTAATCTTGTATCTTAATTTCTTTGCTAGCGGTAGCTTTTCTCCTTCAAGGGTCATCAAAATTACCCCTACTCATGCTCCCTTATTATTTACTGCACCATTGAAGTACATCTACCACCCTTAGACCATTATCAGGCTTAAGTTATCATTTGGGAATTAAAACTCTAATGGCACTCCTTTTAGTGGATGAATGGCTAAGAATTTTATGATTGCTTGCCCTTTTATTATTTTTCTTATTATGTACTGAATGTAAAACTCTTGGAGCAAAAGAAGCCATTTACTCATGCTACCTACCAAAGATAAAGCTTTTTGAAGATATCTCAAAGGATTATGCTTGGACATTGCCTATACTATATATGATTGGAAATATTGTCTTAATTTCGTCGAAGCCCATACTACTGCCAAACAAATCTTTTTGACTTCTACATACTTAGCTTCATAAGGAACTAACTTCTTGCTCAGGTAATAAATCAAAAACTCAATCCTGAATTCATCCTTTTGTGCTACCATAGCCCCTACTAAACTTTCTACAATAAACAAGTAGAGAATCAGTGGCTTCCCATGCCTTGGTGGTTGTAGGATTGGTGGATTTAACAAATATACCCTGATAGTGTCAAAAGCTTTTTAGTAGTCATCATTCCATTTAATTGGCTAGTTTTTTCTAAAAGGCTTGAAAATAGGCTCATATATAGTGGTGAGCTTGGCTATGAATTTTTTGATATACTATATATTTCCCAGAAATCCCCTTTATTTCTTTTTCTTTCTTTAAGACTAGCATTTCTTTGATAGCTTTAACTTTATCAAGGTCCACTTTGATCCCTCTTTGACTTACTATATAGCCCAAGAGTTTTCCTAAAGTTACCTTGAAGACACACTTCTTTAGATTCAAACGCAGGTTGTACTTATCAATCTACTTAAAGAACTTTTTTAATGCCTCATCTTTTATAGTGGATCAAGTTATCATTTCATCCATGTATACCTCTACTTCCTTATGAAACAAGTCATCGAAAATCCTAGTGGCCAATATTTGGTAAGTTGCTCTAGAATTATTTAACCCAAAAGGCATCACCCTATAGCAGAAAGTTCCTCACACTATAATGAAGGCAGTTTTTATTTTGTTCGTTATCCTATTCAGAATTTGATTATAACCGGCATACCCATTAATAAAGTTGTACATTTTGCATATTGTCGTGCTATCAACTAGAACATCTATGTGTGGTAATGGAAAGTCATCTTTTAGGTAGGCCTTATTCAGGTCTCTATAGTTTATGCATATCCTAACCCTACCATCCTTCTTAATAACAGGCACTATATTGGATAGCTAGGTTGAATATTGTACTTCTTCTAAGAATTTGGCTTTGATTTCCTTATGCACTTCTTCTTTAATCTTTTTTACCCATTCTGGCCTCATCCTTCTCAACTTTTACTTTATCGATTTTGCTTTTGGGTATGTGTGAATGGTATGTTCAACTATTTCTCGATCCACCCCAAACATGTCTTCATAGTTCTAGGCAAAGACCTTTTCATATTTTTTCAATATTCTCTTAAATTTTATTCTCTCTTTAGGAGTTATGTCAAATGCAATTAAAATTTCTTTTGGATTTTCATTAGTACCGAGATTAAATGAGGTAATGTTGATTAAATTAATGTCAAACATGTTTTGCATGTCATGATTATCATTATACATGATGTAATTAGATGAGACATCACAAAAATAAGCTAAATCATTCATCTTATTAACAAAAGAAGTAGAAACATCAACATCAAATAGTTCGGGTACATATAGAATTTCAAAAAACTCTTCAGGAAGGTCTTCTTCTATCTTTTTCTTCTCCTTGTCTTAGAGCATTGAAGTAGTTATAATCTATCATTTGGGCTCGATTTTTAGACTAGCTAGGTTGGTTATAACTTTTTCATCCCAAAAGTCTGCAATGGCTTTGACTTTATTCGTAACCCAGTAAAACACATCACTAAAAATTTCAAACTTTGGCATAACCTTCCCTTTGACAAAAACTAACTCTAATTCTCCATAATAACTAACATTGCTTACAGCTCAAACAAAGCTTTCTTCTAGTGATGGGATACCCTTACTTGGCTTTCTTGGCTCTGAAGTCTCTACTACATATCCTAACCCTTTTTTATTCTTCTAACCCTTTGGCTTAATGGTTGAGATTAAACCATCTGAACCTAGTCTTAAACTAGCATCAGGTAGATAATTCATCTATTTCGACATATTTATAACCTTGGGGTTGTCCTCTTCTTCTTCCAAGGAAATCTTAGCTATATGAAACTCGTTGAAAGGTTAGTTAGCTATCCTAACCATCAAGACTTAATTCTCCCTTGCAGCCCATATAGTTATAACCACACTATTATAGGGGATCTTTATCATCTGATATAGCATTGATAGAACCCCTCTTAGATTATGGAACCAAGGCCTTCCCAAAACCAAGGAGAAGTTCATAGGGATATCAAGAACTGTAAACTCTATATCATTTATAATCACCCCAATCTTGACCTTGACCTTTAAAGTCCCATATACCTATCTCTTCATATTGTCATAGGCTATGATGGTAAGCTTGGACTAAGAGATCATTGAATCTTTAATCCTATATGCAGCTACTACCTTGAGTGAGCACATATTAATCGATAATCCATCATCAACCATTATACAAGTTGTGTGCTTGCCATTGACTTCAGCTTTTATATACAAAGGATGGTTATGATAATCCTCTTCTAGTGGAAGATCTTGTTCTAAAAACTGACAATTGCCATTCCCCCTTCACTATTGCCACTAGCTTAGATGACGATATGGTAGTTGAGACCATTGCAGAACATAAGGCTTCAAACACTTTTTAGAGAAGAGGATTGGCACAATAGAACCTATATTAAAATCTATATAGGAGTCCGCTTCAATTGCTTGATCACTCTATCTTCTTCTTTTTTGTAATTAGGGGAACTTGCTCTCTTTCTACTTTTGGCACTACCTAACCTACCTTAATTTCTACTTCTGCCTCTAGTTTTTATTTTGGATCTGAGTTAACCCATAAGTCTTATACTTTTTGCTCTAAATTTGAGTCAACCCATAAGTCTTGTGCCTATTTTTATGGCTCACTCTCACTATTAATAGCCTAAATATCTATAGAACAAACCAAACCCTAACTTGACTCTATCCTTCTTTACACAACTAAGTAGTCATTTCCATACAAATCCCGCAGCATATGCCATTCTGACAACCTTGAACTAACCATATTAATGGGTGAAGGAATGTTAGAGTAAGCACTTTAACCCTTCTATCTATTCTTTGGATCAGGTATCTATCTTGAGTCAATCAAATCCTGAATCCTATCCC
Organism: Hura crepitans; assembly: GCA_948208565.1. Lineage (NCBI taxonomy): Eukaryota > Viridiplantae > Streptophyta > Magnoliopsida > Malpighiales > Euphorbiaceae > Hura > Hura crepitans. Next base: position 6,694 of record CANXYI011752179.1, read on the forward strand.
TCAAAGAGCAATAGTTATCCGTATCATGACCACTATGTTGATGATATTAATAGTACAAGTTTGGTCTATGATATAGTTGGCCTTCACTTTTGGCATGTTTAGAAGGAATGAACTGGAGCTTCCCTTCTTTCTAGAATCATTTTAAGCACCAAGACAATGGCTTGCCCAAATTTGAATAATGTCTAGCCATAGAAGATACCTCTGTAGTTTTATCAATTCTACCAAACTCATTCCAATTATCCCTCTATTACTCAAGTTCCTTCTATTATTGAACCCTTCTAAATTCATTTTCTACTTAGCATGCTCTTCTTCCAAATCTATTGTTATATCCTTTAGTAATTCCCAGTCTTTAAGCCCTTTGGCTTTTAATCTATCTTTCAAGTAGGAACTAGCATTCTTGATGAACATACGAATTTGGTTTGCTATCTCTCACTTCTTTCTCATTTCTAAAACCCTAAACCTCTATTTTGTCAAGTACTCTATGAAAGTCTCATTAGGCTTCTGCTTAAGTAGCTTAAGGTCCTTTATTGTAACCTCTATATGAGTGCTACAGTCATATTGACTAATAAAAGTTTCAATGATCTTACCTTAATCTTCTTTTACTTTCTTTTCCAATCCATGGTACCAATCAATTACTTTACCCTGTAGTGTCAGGCTAAAATAAACTACCTTCTACTTCATGCTAAGTTTTGTGCCCCTTACGACTGTAACGTAAAGCTTAACATATGCTCTTAGATTAGTCATCTCATCAAACTTGGGCAACTTTGGCATTTTGAATTCAAAAGATGACACTTCTTCAGACTCTAAAGTAAGCCCATCAAGATCAATCCCTTTGTCCATGGTAATAAGCCTAGCTATTGCTTCTATCTTCTCTTCTAGCTTTTTCATAATGGCATCCTTTACCCTTTGGGGTACAATTCTCTGCCTAGATTCATATTCATATTCTTTAAGAAAATCAAACTTTGGATTGAATATTTAGCCCTCTTGTTCTTTTCACCTGAATTCGTTGCCTCTTTCTTAGTGCCAATTTTGCCAAGAATAGCAGCCTTTTTGTCAAGTGTGGGTATAATTGCTTCGATAGATGGTGGTGTACCAAAAGTAAAAGCAACCACAGTAATTGCCCTTGAGATTATAGACATCATATTCTTTCTAAACTCTTTAAATTTCTAATCTATCCTAGCTTTAAAGTTTGAAACTAAAATTGCCTTCCCCTATCATGTTTGATTGGTTCTGAGCGGTATAGATGACTTTTTATCAGGTTATCCTTCCATCTAACCTATGTACCCAATGATGGCTATAAGACAAGGGGTTAGAAATGATAAATGAGATACATGTGATTGCATGAAATGCATATACATGTTAATTTGTACAACAACTAACACAAGCAAGAACCTTCCAAACTTATCACTTCCCACACATGAGGTCAACGTGCTCTTTCTTAGGAGGGCTTACCTATGAGATATTAGGGACCCTAATAAGTTCAAATAATGAACAAAAAATAGTTGAACATCATTTCTCTCATATTTAAAAGAGCGTATGCAAGATATTTGGTCCATATATGTTTGATATGTTTAATCAAGCCAAAATAAGAGGTTTAGCCTATTCTAGTTAGAAAAGACCCAATGGGTTCGATAGCATTTTGAGATAACTAAGCCATATTTCACATATATTAGCCCACATAGCACACAATGCATCATTAACCAAGGTACCTAGGGGAAATTATTATTAGTCATTACATGTGCTCATAATTAAGTCACGCAAGTTATGGTCATCCAAGCATGGTCCCTCTATAATGTGTCTATCTCATCATGAGCATATGACTAATTAGTTCACCATTTCATATACCTTATAAGCACAAGGGTTAGATCTGATGTCATTCCTAATAATCTTCCAAATCGAATAAAAATGGGTTCATGCTTTGAAATGACATTAAGGTGAGAAAGGGATGCCTAACATATTCTAAGGCTCTAGCATGTGATGCAATTTCAAAAGAAGATAATATTATAAACTCAAAACATGAAGTCCTATATTAATTTAAGGTACTTTTAGAGCATGGTCTTATGATATCCCTAATGGAGTCACCACTGTTCATGTCCCGTGGGCTGGTCAAATTGAAACAAATGTGGAATCGACCTAAACCTCACTCCTCAAGTCTCAAAAGATGAGAAAGAAGTTTGAGGTATCCCTAAATCATTCCTATTCGGTTGGCCTAGAAAAAGCAAGTTGGGCACCATAAGGTAGGAGTCACCACTTGACCGCAGCCAAGAAATGCCTTATAGGGCTAAAACTAGAGTAGTTCGAAACCTTACTCTTATTTATACCTCAAGTTAGTACAAAATTTTAATTTGAATTTATATTATTATTCATTTCCTTTAAGTAGGTTTAGGCATCAAAATAAATCATGTATTCATATCAAGGAATAGTAAGACATTTTTATAGAAATAAAATATAATGCTTAAAATTAAAGAATTCCATAAATAAAATCGGGCAATTCAATATTTTCAGAACTTTGGTTCTCGTATGCTTATTTTTTAGAAAACGAATTTTATTATTTGTGTCTTCTTTTTATAAAAATCACATTTTTTTATTAGGAAAAGGCTAGTTTAATTGGATATAAAACATTTTGGTGGCTAAAATTGAGCAACTGATTATTTGGAGAACTTTGGTTCTCGCATGCTTATTTTTTATAAAATGGATTTTATTGTTGCTCCTTCTTTTTATAAAAATCTCCCTTTTTTATTAGGAAAAGGCTAGTTTAATTAGATATAAAATATTTTGGTAGCTAAAACTAAGCAATTGATTATTTTGAGAACTTTGGTTCTCACTTACTTATTTTTAGAAAACAAATTTTATTATTTGTCTTCTTATTGTAGAAAGATAAAAATCTATGTTATTAGGAAAATGCCAATTAATTAGATATAAAACGATTTGGTGACTAAACTAGGCGATTGATAATTTTGAGAACTTTAGTTCTTGTATACTTATTTTTAGAAAACTAATTTTTATTATCCAACTTTTGTTAAGGAAAAATCAAAACCCATTTTATTCTGAAAATACCAATTAATTAAGTATAAAATGATTTTGTGACTTTTTACGGCATGCAAAAATCATTGTTGTACCTATTACAATACTCATAGAATTTATAGGGAAATAATCTGAATGGAAATTAATTACATGGCAATTTCCTAAAATATATTCTAACCTAAAAATAAAATAAAATAAATTACATAAAAATCACCTAAAATACAATCTAATTGTACAAGCACAAAATTACATCAAAGGCATCCAAAATGCAACTTTACTGGTATTTGATAAAAAATGGCAAAAAGGATAGATCTAACAAACTCCCAATACATCAAACAACTCGCATTATAGTAAAATCAAACATTAGTGGTAGGAATAAATAGATGGGTAGAAAATAAACCATAAAATAGACAAACTAGATGATCGAATAAAAAACCACGAAGACAATAACAATGTAAAAAAACCTATAAAATGCCATAACAGTCACAATAATATATAGATCTAGCAAACAAGTAAAAAAGAGATAGAAAAATGAAAAAAAGGGAGAAAACTGATTGTCTCACTATGTATAATTGCCTTTAGGAAGAAAGATCTCGAAACAGATGAAAACTTACACTGGAAATGCTCTAAAAATGTATAAAAAAAAAGGTGTTTTAAAAGTGGTTTTCAACTTTTTTGCATACCAAACTAGATGAGAGCCAACCATAAAGAATGGTACAGAATAAGGTTTTGATACACAAACTTCGAGATTGAAAATTTCTATTGTTAAGACAAAAATGGTCATTTTTAAGGTCAAAATGTCTGGTTTTCGTAAAACAAACGTTTTGCTCAAGGAAATGGTTGTTTTGCTCATAAATAAGCATTTTCTTCTCTAAAATAGGCATTTTCATTGATGATAAGGAAAAACTTTGTTAAAATCTAAAAACAAAGTGATTTCATTCTAAGAAACAAAAATCGTCATTTTGGACGAGCAAAAAATAACTATTTTAACCCTTAAAACAACACTTTTTTGTCATAAAACAATGAATATGAAAACTAATTTGTAGATTTAATAGTTTTTTTCTTGATAATTTTACTCAATTCTATGGGATTTTTTGAGTCAGGAAAAAACATTTCTTGAAAGCTTTAAAAGGCAATTTTGAGATCTTTAAATTGGACATGAACATCCTTATTTATCAGAACCTAGTCCTTTTCTTCATCATTAGGAAAGCCAAATACAAAAGCCCTAGAAACACAATGTCTACACAATTAATATATAATATCAAGCTCACTATGACATTTTATGTGCAACATCACAAATGCCAAACTAAGAAAAGTCTATCCGCCATTTGCTCAATCACAAAAGGCAAGGAATCTGACACATAGTCAAAAATTAAGAGAAAATAGGAAAATTCATCCAAACAAATTTATCAAGGTCAAATGTAATAACTCTCACCCTATCAGAAGCAAGGTTAGATACAATGGCTTTCACCTTGTGTGAACTAAAATCAAGGTCAAATACAATAGCTCTCACCATATCTAAAGCAAAGTTAGATGCAACGGCCTTTGCCTTGTTTAAACCAAAAACAAGCTTAGATGTAATGGCTCTCACTCTATCTAATGTAAAGTTCAGATGCAATGGCTCTCAACCCTATGTGAAGCAAGGTTAGATGTAATAGCTTTCACCATGTCTAAACTAGAATCAAGTTCAGATGTAATGGCACTCACCCTATCTGAAGAAAGGTCAGATGCAATGGCTTTTGCCTTGTCTAAACCAAAATCAAGATCAAATGCAATGTTTCTCACCATATCTAAATTAGTACAATATTAGATGCAATGGCTTTTGCCCTATCTTAATCAAGATTGGATGTAATGACTCATCATATCAAAACTATAGCACAAAACAGATGCAATGGTTTGCCCTGTCGATTAAAAGAGAAACTTTAGAAGGATATAATAAGATAGATAATACCATAAAAGATACCTCTCTCTCATGTTTTAAACTTTAGGTTAGCTCACACACTTTGTAGTCACCTCCCTAAAGTTAGGGGTAACTGTAGACAATGAGTTGTGGGGCTCTTGTATTCAAATTTCCCATTTGATAAACAAGAATGTTGTTGTCAAATTTAAAATCTTCTTCAAAAAGCTTAAGAAAAATAGTTAACTCTTGAATATGGACTCTAACTCAGCCTGACAAGCTCGTAATACGACCTAAAATATGAGAAAAATAGGCATCTATGGTGGGCTGAGGACCAAGGCTTAATGGCCAACATTGACACTCACCCTCCCTCCCCCGTGTTATGGAGTCAAATTTTAAAAAAAATCGATAAAAAATAATTTTTTTATTTTTTCCATTTTAGGACAAGAGAGCCAAAATGGTCATTTTAGGGTCTAAAATAGTAGTTTTCACCTTACTAAAAATGCCATTTTTTTCTCCTAAAATGGTTCCATTTTCACGTAGCAAGAGTCCCACACAGAACAGGCTACATAAAATGACTACCATTTTTGTCAAATGGCTATTTTACTTGAGGAAGAGACCTTTTTCAACAAAATGACCATTTTCTCAAGGCCAAAATGATATTTTTTTGTCCTAAAAATCTTGTATATAAGTCGAATCTCGCGTTAGTCTAAATGGTTAACTTTTCTTAATAAGTGCAAACAAAAAATTGCAAAAAAAGAAAAACACTTTCCAAATACTATTTTTCTAATTTTAAAAGGTTTTTCCAAAATTATTTTCTCTTGTTTCCCTCGAGTTAATTAAAGATCATTCTTAAAGTCAATTACACATAATAGGTCGACTAAATTCTTTCTTTTCTTCTTTATTTCTTCTTTTCTTTGTCATTCGTCTACTAGTCAGACTTGGTACCTTTTATTTTATTTTCTTTATTGCCCATTTATCAATTAAATATGGTAACCTTATTTTATTTAGATACATTTACTAGTTAAATGTGGCACCTTTATTTTATTGATCAATTATTAACATTTTGTTCTTTAATTTTTTTTTATTTTAATTCATTCTCTTTTTCATCCATTTACTAGTTTAGTGTGATGATTTAATTTGTATGTTATTTAACTATTTATTCTATGTCCTTTTATTACTTATTCTTTTTGTTAATTCCATTATTTCATTCATACTAATGTTTTGTTTTTTTTATTTGTGATACAAGTTATTTAAGATCTGTTAAGATTTTATATAACTAGCCTTTTCCCTTTTATCAAACATTCAATGAAGTTAACTTTTTATTATTTTTTTTACCTTTTATTTTATTTTTTATTTCATTATTTTGTTTGTATTCATTTACTTTGTCTAACTTTTGTTTACTTCTTAATTTTCTTCTTTCATTTTAATTATTTTTGTATTATTTTTTGTTAGATTGTATTTTAGCCAATTTCAATGTAATTTTAATTTTTATTCTATTAAAGTGTATTTTAGGAAATTTCCTTGTAAATTTTATCTCTTTTGGGGGTTAGAATTATTTTATGTAATTGCCATGTAATTTAATTTTTATTATGAATATTTTCCTATATTTTCCTTGAATGTTGTAATAAGTAGAAAAAGATTTTTTACACATTATAAATAAATAACCAAATCGATTTCTACTTAATTAAGTAGCGTTTTTCTAATAAAAGGGGTTTTGATTTTTCTTTAATAAAAATCACAATAATAAAACTTGTTTTCATAAATTGGCATGGGAGAACCAAAGTTCTCAAATAAAATCAATTACTCAATTTGATGCATGACATTCTTTAATTTCATGTATTTTCCTTGTGTCTATAACTATGTATGTTTTATTATTTATTTATGTAATTAAATGTTTTATTTTAATTTTGAAAGTTGCTTAAGAAAAAGGATAAAATTATAAATTTAATTTGAAATTCCATATTAACTTAAGAT
>CANXYI011752468.1:0-10774 GCA_948208565.1 Hura crepitans
TAATTGTATAATCAGGCACATCCCTTAAGATGGTACATTGTTCCCACAAGTCAGGGAAGGAGAGCAGGAATTGATGAGTTAAAGGACCACTACAAAATCCCAAAGGTTTAGAAGGTACCCTCTACACTAGACCAAATTGCCTCAGGATGCATAAAGGGATATAGAAGGTAACATGCCTTAAACTAATTAGGGGAACATAGCTGGCATGAAAAGAGAGAATAAAATGGTTAATTTTCCACCAAGGACATCTCCATCGCACTGTGATAATTGCATCAAGCCATAGAGCCCATTGGTTATGTGAATCACACTTTATTACAAGCTTCTGCTCACAATGATGGCATAAGCCATACTTCACCTAAAGTCTTTCAGGTGAAGGAATGAGCAACCCCAACTTTTCTTACAACTAAATCTATCAAAAAAAAAAGAGAGGCCGTTAGGTTAGAAAATCCACAAAGGACTATCTAAGCAAAAATTAGGTAGACACAATAGTGCGAAAACCATCATAGGCATACTAGGCAAAAATTAGGGTCATAACAAAAGTAAAATCCATGACACATACTTGCAAGAGGAGTGAACTCCCAGCCATGAAATCAATATCACTTTTCTTTAGCGTATCCAAGCCTTGAGGGGATTCAACTAGAAAAATGCCAAAAGGGCTATGGCCTAAGCATATTGCAGTCAGAAGGTGAAAAATTTTGAAATCACAAGACTCATCCTGGAAAGTAACCATGAGCCAGCTTCCAAGAAGGCATAGCAGAATGAACTTCACCTATTCTATTAAGCTAATAGGAATTTGATTGGCATGGTCTAAAATTGCTCGCAAAGGGATTGGGCCTACACTTGGTACTATTTTTCAAGCCATGATAGGAGAAAAACCCAAAGCAAAGACAATATCCACAGGGTAATGATCTTCGAAAGAAGGCAAGGCTAAAGTGGTATCTAGAGTAATTTGGTACTCTAAGATGGTTGCACATTCTTATAAGGTTAGAGAAATCTCTTGTTGACCAAAGACAAAAACATGAAAGATAGGGTCCCAGTGTCATACTGTAGCATTCAGAAAATTAGGGTCAATCTGAACCTTCCTAAAAATATAAGAAAAGAAAATGGGGCAAGAATAAAGGAAGCCTAAGAGGCCTTCGGTTCTAAAGTCTTAGACAAGTCCAAATGAAAAGAGGACTCAATGGGAGTATGAGGTAAAAAGGTGAAGAATGGGATATTTATAAGTCAAAAATTCCATTCCTCTTCCTGCTAGGAATGAGAATCCAAAATACGCAATGAGGTCTGCACAGACCTAGAAATAGCATTATAGTCCATGAGGGCTAAGAGATACATGTCCGCACCATCATCAAGCAAGGTCCATGACAATAGTTGGGCAATGTCTACATAGACTAAGTCACCCTAAGTCCACCCAGGCTAAAATTACTTTAAGTCCGCATGGAATAAAATACCTCAAATTCATACAAGTGTGCAAAGGAAAATTAAACACCCACAATTGCAAGTGTGCTTTAAAAACTAAAAATGTATGTACAAGTTTGAAAGTTTGGAAATGGGAAGTGACAATTCTTATCCCAGCCAAAAGATGGGGGATGCCTCACATTCTATTTCCCTACATAAGAACAAAAACAAAAAAAAATAAAGAAAGGAGGGGGTACCTCCTAGCTTACTCCTTAAAATCGTCTTCCTCTTCGGTGTCTTTATCTTCGGAGGAGATCACAAGCTTCTCAGCCACCTTAAAGACTCTCACTTTCCTTCAAGCCTTCCATGGGGCAGTAACCCACCTTAACAGTTCATTCTATAGGAAGAGTAGAGGATTAATGTAACACACATAACATATGTAACATACATAACATATGTAACATACATGACATGCATAACATAAACGACATGTATAAAATTAACCAGTACAGGAAAGCTACTTATAGTAAATACCCAGGTCTCATCGATCATAGTCTCTGGAATGCCTCTTCCACCTAGGCAGTCCTCTCCACATGAGCTTTCTTCACTTGATCAAAAGAAAGAAGCATAAGGCATAAGCAATGCTTAAAGGATCCAGGTAATGTAAATGGCTAGCCTAATGACCTTACCAATATGGTGTTCTTAGGCTTAAAGGGAACTGGCTAGCTCTCCTCTATATGAAGTCAAGTAGAAGATAGCTCCCCATCAAAGCTATAGTACATGTAAGTTAGCTCTGGGACATCCACCAAGGTGCTTATGACCTCATCAGGCAAGGAGGTCTGATCAACAGATGGACCTGGAACTCTATTGTAAGCTAGGGGAGGTGAGAACTAAGAGCGAAGAGAACTAGGGGTAGTTCTAAGCCGTTTCCTTGATGAAGATGGGCTAGCCCCAGAGATAGTAGCAGGCTATAATGCCACACATAAAAGTCAGGAAATGTCATAAAAATGAATCAAAAATTAAGAAACTCACCTAAGATAGAGGAGGTCCCAATGTGTATGGAACCTATGAATGCAAATGAGTTAATACCCACAAAGCATAGCCCTTTGCACCATCTTCTACCAATATGGCCCATGGAATTCCTATAGTCATACCCTGCATGAACTCTAAATCATCTATGTACCTCTTGAACTATATTGAGTCAGGATGATTCAAAGAAATAAGGTGAACATCAAGCCTTAAATGCCAGCTTACAACTCTCTCTCCCCAAAATCAGCAATAGGTCTCTAGAGTAGTCAACAAAAGGTGGTAGAATGATAAGCCTCTGATAAAACACAAGGGAGGGGCTATTCATTGATAAAAATGACCCACCAAGCCAAGTCGATTTATACAAGTAAGTATTAGTTACATGTGGATAAATAGGTAACAAAGATTTTTGACTTAATGTGTAGGAAATACTTATATTAGTCCAGACCTGGGAGCTAAGAAAATGGTGGTGCTATATCAAAGAAGCAGCATTCCATGGACCCAAGGAGGGTTACACCCATCTATCCATTATTGGATAGCAACAGGGCATATCTAGCTTTCAAGGACGAGCTAATAAATGAATTTCATTAGCCTTTACCTAAAACAACAAATAACAAAGTCACGAAGAAGCTTCAAAGAAACATGAACTGAGAAGGGGGAGTCACTTACCAACATGCTTAACATGAAGCCTTGGATGAATTGGTGGCTCTTTTTAGTCTGCATAGCCATGTCCAGACTCCTAAACATTCAACCAAGAGAGGCGCAGCTTTAGTTCTAGCTGTCAATCTTGTCAACTTCCTCTAAGATAGGGAGGAAACTCTAACTCACTATGCCATTGGCATTGGCAAAGGGAGCGGTACCCATCAAGAGATAATGTAGCAGGAGGTACACTGATCAACCACTAGCTGACTCGAAGAGGACTCTTCTCCCCATCTCTCCTACAAGTCAGTGTAGTGAATACTTCTAGCTCTATCCTGGGGAATGAAACCTAGCAGCTCTTTCACCTCATCTAGCCTCAACAATGGGTGACAATAGTGAGCATTAAAAGTAATTACGTGTCATGTGTAAGGTGCCATAGTGATAAAGGCCCAGTCAAAAGGTGTTATCATTATCTTACCAAACAGCAAGTGAAAGTTGTGTATGGTGTCCATTCACCTGTCCAATAAGGCCCTCAAAGCCTGTAGGTTGTGACAGAAGTCTTTGCCAATGAGATGGTCCAAGAAGGTCTGAAAGCCAGTTGTTTGGACCCTATTCTTCACTAACATTAACATAATAGAGTACCATTGTTAATGTCTAGATAGAGTGCCCCCACACTTGAGATGTGTCTATAAAAAAAAAAGATGTAAGAGTTAAAAAGGTTTGCATAGACTAATATTTTGAACTTAGGTCCACACGGACTAGGAAAAGTAAATAAGATTAGTTTGCACAGATTACCCTCATAGGCAAGCCAGTGTCTGCATAGATCACACTTACAAACACACAAAAGTCTATATGGACTACAATCACAAGCAAATATAAGTCCATATGGACATACACAGCCATCCACACATCCACACGGACTTCATAAAATAGATAATATGGAATAATCACATAATGCATTTTTAGAATGATATGAAGACTATGTCCAGACGGACCAACTATGCCCTAGCAAACTAAGTCTGCATGGACTTCTCGGACCAAAAAACTTTCACAATGCAAAAATGAAGGAAAACTTGATCAGAATAGCAATGGGACACATAGAGGAAAGAAAACACACCTAAGGGTAGAACTTTAAATAGGCATGGTGCGTCAAGTCCACCAAAATAGGGATCGGGTCACCAAACATAACCCATTCACAAGATCAAAATTTTGGGGTCGGTTGAGGGCACTAAATGGAACAAAACTGATTGGAGTTGACATGGAGATGTTCTCTGGCAGAGGAGGAGAGGAGTAGGTCCTTGTTCCTAGTGGAAAAAGGATGATAGTTAGAGTTCCTTTATTATAACCAAAAGAGGATCAATGATAAGCACTAGCAACATTAAAAGCCATTAGAAAGTCACCCACTTAAGAGAAAAACAATAAAGAAGGGAAATAGAAAAGGATGCAAATAAGAAATAAGGGGGAAAAAGATGGTTATAATTTTATCACGAAAAGTTTGCATGCACTTCCACATTGTTAGTCTGCATGGATATCTTCCTAATAAAGTTTGCACAGACCTCTTTTTGCCTTGTCCGCAAGAGTTAGTCTAAAAATTAGTCCCCACAGACCATGACCAACAATGTCTATATGCACTTTTGACTGCTAAATTCAAAAGAAAAGAAAAAGAGAGAGGAAATACCTCTCATAGGTTAAACTTATTCCGTAATAATTTTTCATAATCTAATTAACATTTTATTTAATATGATCCACTCAAAGTTCCATCCATAATTTTAGATCAATCCCGAGTTTAATCCACTAATTTTGAATCAACCCCGAGTTTAATTCACTAATTTTATATCAGCCCTGATTTCAATCCACCATTTCGGGTTTAGCCTCATAAGCTATCCGTTATTTCAGGTTCAGCCTCGTAAGCCAATATTCATTTCAGGTTCAGCCTCGTATGCCATTCCACCATTTTAGGTTCATGCCTCATAAGCTAATCCAAAATCAATGTCATAGTCTACATTAGAGCTTACTCAGTAATAGTATGAGTAGAAGAAGCTGATAGGTAAGTATATATGAGTTAGATACTTTGATATATACTATTAATACACAGCACACACCAAAGTGGGGATAACACCTCACCTTTGACCTCTGATGATAGCTAGAGATAAACTCTCAAGCATAGCATAAAGTAATCAAAAGGTAGGTCCACACGGACCTACTATCCATGTCCACATGAACTAACTAAGTGAACAAGCCAAAAATCTAACCCATAAAGCCCATAGATTGGCTTACCAAGAGCTTTGTCTACATGAACTAGTATGGATAAGTCTACATGGACTTATTGATGGAAGAAGCATTTTGAAGGAAAAATTCTACCTATTCAGTCCAAGAGCTAGAATCCCATTAGGATTCGTACTCCTTTGTAGATGAAAATAAGAAAACCTAAAAAGGCTAAGTATATGTACTTTTCTAGATCAAAAGAAAAAAAAAGCTAAATATTAGAATATAATTAAACACATTCAAAAGGCAGAAAGCATCTATAAAACTATGAGAGCCTGAACTAAGAGCAATTCGAATCATTTTCACTTAAATCTTGAGATCTTTATGCTATTGTCTGAAGAGACTTCTTGTTCAGGTAATATCTAAGGTCCATTATATGCTTCTTGATGTTTTATAGGCCTATAATCTCTAAAATTGATTTATAAGTGAGGTGGTACTTTATTGTCCCCACTTCCATTCATGATGAGTAGGCCATCATAGTAATATGTAGGATGTAGAATTGATCCTTACAACTAATGTTAAGCATGTTGTATTGTATTAATAATTATCACATAAATCTGATCATATGTATGGTTAGGTCTGCATAGACTGAGTTCCTTTAGGCAAAAGTATGGTAAGTTAGTCTACATGACCTTATTTCCCTTATGTGAACATGACATATTGGTCTGCACGGACCTTTGTTTAGTAAGCATGATTTTGTGTTTCAAGTACCTTGTTATATACTAATTGATAAACATGAATCATTCAATTTATATGTTGATGTTGTATGTGAAGGCATGTATATATGTGCAAGGGATTGATAGGTAGTCTACATAGACTCCCTGTCATGAGGGCTTTAATCCACACAAACTTGTATATAATGAATTGTATGATAGCTTTTTGAAATATGCTTTATTTGTACAATCAATTGTTCTAGATCCATATGTTTTAAATATGTTCATATTCTATTTATTACATATTAATGTTTATATAACCTTGATTTAACTTTGTTTCACTTTGTTGTCATGTGAGTTGTTAATTGGATTTGCTTTCTAGATAAAAATTGGGATGGACATGACTTACCCCTGGAGATGGTCTGCATGGAGTAAGATGAGACCTCTAGAATGTCCGCACAGACTAAGCAACATAAAAGAGGGACCATTTTAGTGTTATGATTTGCTTTCTTTGGTTACATACTTATTATGCATTTTAGCTTGTTTTGGGGTTGTAATAGCTTGTAAACAACTTGTTTTACATGATAAAACCTAACTTTCACATCAAACAATTTTATATGTAATTAATTGGTGTTTTTTAATAAAATGGATTTGTATTTTCTTAATCAAAAGTCACATGAAAAATGCATTTCAATAAAGGCCAATCTCCCAGAGATAAGAGTTGGGAAACTACCGCTAATTCCTATGGAATTAAGGGTAATTGTTAGGTCAATTAATAATTAATCAATGACCCATTTCTAGATGTACATATATGTTGTATTTTGTAAATATTGCAATTTACTTCCCTTATATGCAAAAGGGATATGATTTAATTATAGAAGGTGCAAGCTTGATTGATAAGGGACTGATAAATGTTACAATATACGTGGATAACATATTATAAAGGCATAAATAAGATCTAAAATTTTGAACATTTCTGGTATAAAAGATCAGAGGTCCTGGTGTAGAGGCCAAGTGGCGACTCCACTAATTCTCTACAGTACGGCATGACATATACATGTTTTATTGAATACACCACTAAGCATATTACTTAGTGCATCATTTTTTTATACATAGGTAGTATATAGTTCTAGCAGTAGTCCAAGCCTCAAGTGATAGTAGTGTAGTGCTACCCGAACAACCTTAGCCTGGTATAACTTATTTTACTTTCTGTGTGTGATGTATTAATAGTGGTGGCACTCATATGTACATGTGTAGGGAATGGGTCTAGTATAAGGACATATGTATGTAACCTCATCTAGACATTTTGTTCATATAACCTAAAAAGATAGTATTAGTAGTACATTATTATTATGCGATGTATGTTTATTTTAAGATGTTACTAAGCTTGAGATACTAATTATGTCTAAGACATGATTGATAATGTATATGTTGATTGATTAGGATGGAGGATTTAAAGGGCCTAGATGACTATGGTTGAGTTTGAGATCATTATAAAAGTGTTATTTCTATAGGTTTATTTTGGGACATGTCACCATATTACCGTTATGCTACTGATTTTTTGTCAACCATAGTAATAAAGTCTTATACATAGGTTCACATAACGTGGATGTTAAAGTTACACATAGACCCCCAATGATCATAATGGAAACACATAATAGAGAAATAGATAAACAAGGGTAAAATCGGTTAACATCTCATGTGACACCCCCACCTATTTTGTACACCGAACTAAATTGTAGACGTGCTTAATGCATAATGGTATTCGAAATTCGTATACAAAAACCCATCCCAATTAAACATTTTTATTACTTAAGACATTTTAAAACTCAAAAAGATGTAAAAGCATGAAAACTATTTTTGCACGTATTATGAGGTAATTAGTGGGGTCATCATGTCAAAATTCTGGCAGCATAGCAGCTATACCAAGACACTTTTCAAAATAATACCTGCTTTGAAAACACTTTAATAATCATGGTAAAATAATTTCTCAACCACTTGGGTCCTCTTGACACTCTAAACTCATCAAAATAATGTATCACATAAAACAAAGCCTTAGGCTCATTAAAACATTATATAAAAACTCAATGGGGCCTCAAGCACCCTCAGTAGCACTCATCACATATAAATGCAAGAGATATCATACAAGTCATGCAATGTAATTTAAAACATTGTATTAAAGGTTCACAAAACAATTTAACATTTAAAGTTACAAAACTACACTAGTTTACATAGATTAGGCTAAATCCCTCTATTAAATCACAAGAGTACTATAAATGCTATTACATCATTAGACATTTACAAAAGAAACAAAATATACCCAGAGGGGCAATTCTTCACATCTCCTATGGTGTAGAGGCTTTGACTCTAATCTTTACTTTGCTTCAACCTACACATTGTAAAGACAAGTAATGCATTAAGCGTAAAGCTTAATGGTGTAATCACTTTAACATGCACACTTATATTTAATTGGACATGCATTAAACACACATTAGAAATAGACATTATGCTAAAATAACTTATATGTCACACAACATGCATTAATCACATGATAAAACATATACATGCTCCTATACAGCATAGAGTAAGCAACAAGCTTAAGGATATGATCATCACACATATCTTCAACCTAACTCGTCATTATCACATAGTCAACATAACAATCCGCATGATATAACTCACATAAGTATTTTATCATGTATGTACAACCTATAAGCATATAAAATGTATCCACAATTAATACTTTATATACATACTAGGAAAATGAGATCATATGTCAAATTATACTACTTCATCATTAACCATGATAGTTATTAGTTTAATTAATGTCCATACAATTAAGACAACTATCTAAGGCTAGATAGTGAAATGCAATATCATGCCTGAAGGCTCATAGTATCATACCCGAAGGCTTATGGTATCATGCTTGAAGGTTTATGGTATCATGCCTGAAGGCTAGTGCTTATCAGCATAACAAAGTGACTCATAGGTCTCATACTCGAAGGTACACTAGCAACTGCTAATATCCTAATTGATCGATCAACTTATCCAAACTAGTTTGTCTAATGGTATAACCATAACTAAACTGTTCATGGTCTACCATTTTAGCCATTATTGACAAAGATAAAAATTATTGCTTATTTTGACATATGCATCACGAGTTCATACTTATTACTGTGTACACATATCACATAGTCTAATAGCATAAATTAAGGCCTGTAACTCCCATCCGTGTTAGTATCATGAGAATGAGTTATATAGCTAACTTGAACTTATATATATACACATAAACACATAAACATCTCCTTTTACTTTTATACCCACATACATAATAACATGTACATTATCATTACATTCATGCCATACTTAAGTGTAATCAACCATTGTTCCTTCAAGTACATAGCTCGGCTTTCTCATAAGGACATTTCAAGAATATGGCCACATTTTAGGCAAAACCGCTTATTATGACTCCCCATGGGCACTACAAGGCTTCACCATATCACAAGGCCAAAACACATGTTATATCATATCTTCACACTTCATAAGCATGCATTTAGATAATAAAGCATGTCTATGCATTAAATTTCTCAAAATAGCATAATTTAGCCACTTAGTGTGTCATACACGACTTATATGGCTACCAATAACCACATATGAGCACAACTATTATAAATTATATTTAATCATCATCTATAGTATTGCTATATATATTACAATGCATATATCATAAGCATTTATCCATCTTATTTTCAATATGGTCACATCACGCCAAAAATGGCATTTACTAATATTATCTTTATATAGCGTATAACATGTGCATATAGCATTTCACATGTCCAAGTGGCATTGTACCACCTTCAAAGTCACATACATGCATATGAATCTCCACACAACATTACTTATGCCATTAGCATTTTATAAACCATATATGTACTCATAATGCCTTATATATAGCATAAACACACATATATGCACATATACCTTCTTAAGGCTATTCGGCCTCCATATATGCACACACATAGCATATATTAACTCATACTTAACATACATTACACAATTTAACACCCTAACCATTTTTATAGTGTTAAATCCTATTAAATGCATTAAAGGCAAATATTACAAATTATGTCAAATTTAGATATAATCATTTATTCATGCATTTAAGGCATATTAATGTGATTACATGTACTTAATGATGTCATGTGGCATGCTCGAAGTTGACTCATGCCATTCCTTTACCTCGAGAATCACGAATTGATGTTCCGCCTACAAGTTCAAACTATTAAGATTAAGCTAAAATCATATAAAATCACACGGACTCTGAAAAAACAAAATGAGGACATTAAATGACTCTTGGGTATGTAACAAACATGGTAAAAATGTAAGAACTTAAAAATTCTTACTCGAATGAAAAATGGTCACTATTCACCTCAAGTTTCTCTATGCGATTTATCCTGAACTACTCTGTCAAACTGAGTGATTTTAGTGTCTATGGAAAGCTCTCAACATGAGCTTTCCATCTATCAAAATTTTTAGAGGTGGGTGGAGTCAAATAAAGAAGAAATAGAGAGGAGAGGGGACTAGTATGGTGCTAGCCTTGAGGGAAAAAGGAGAGAAAAAGAAAAGAAAGAAAGAAAGGAAAAGAATGAGAAAGAAAATAATTAATTAGGTATTTATAGTTTTTGAGAAATTTAATTTTTCCTTCCTTTTGGTTTTATTTCTACCCCTTTTGAGAATCCGAATTAAACAATTAACACCTCCAAAAATTAGAAAGATAAAGGTTTTATAGATCACCA
>CANXYI011752574.1:0-11929 GCA_948208565.1 Hura crepitans
AATATTTAAATATCAAGTTGTAAAATTTTCAAATTATTTTGAGCAACTTTTAATTTATTTTACGTTTCAGCTTTGCCTATGGCATTATTCACAAGACACTGCTGTAAAATCTTGTTTAGCATTTTTAACCATTCAAATGACTTCAGATTGGCTTCAAGTTTGCCCAAATCTCATAATTAATGCTCCCCATTGGTGCACTTAGTGTGACTTGGGTTTTGGGAAGCACTATTTATCTCGAGAAGTACTATTCATGAGAGTCGGGATTTTTGGATCTTTATAGTGCATGGAAACTAAAATTAAAGAGATTGAAATATAATTACATCAAATAATTTGTGTTTAGAGTGGAGCCAAACTAAATTTTGCACAATCATTATGCTATTTGATTTAATTAATTTAAATTAATTCTAGACCTAATATATCATGAATATGTGATTTTTATGATGGTAAACAAAGGTATTTAAGTTACAAAAATCATTTGCACATGAATGGGATTCACAAACTTGCTTGAACAATCAATATTGTCACAATTTTGAACTATGTGCTGCTTAATTTTTCTCATTTGGTTTGCCATGGGTTTTTATAACTTGAAGGGAAAATTTTTCAAATAAAATTAATTCTTATAGGTCTAAAAGGGTTTTAATGGATGCTATAACTGATCTAAAGTGGTATGGATCAATTGCACAGTCAAAGTTGCAAATTGTTTTATGGTTTGCTTTGAATTCATTTCTTCGTGATCTCCTATTTAAAGAAATTTAATCAAATAAAAAATTCAATATGATTAGATTTTGGATTTCTAGAAATATATGTTATATATCATCATGAAATTAACTAAATTAAATCAAGTATTGATTAATTTGATCATATTTCATGCATATTATGGTATAGACAAGATTAGCCGAATTTTTGCATTAAAATTGGCATTTTTTAGTGGAATTTTGGTTCTAGTTCTAAATTGATTTTCTAATGAGATTAGGATTTCAAATTAATTATTTGGATTAGGAATTATTCTAGTCTAATATGGATAAATGTTAACATATATAGATTAGAATAACATAATATGTTCTATGTGTAAATCCTCTTGAACCCTAAGATTTAGGTTTTGTGTTTTGCCTTGAAGTATTTTGATTGCTTGGAATTCTAATGATATTAGAACTCTATAAAATGGAGAGAAGTAATTTAATTATTTAATGAGATTAATTCTTTATGAAATGTCACACTAAAATCAATTGGACCATATAAAAAAACTGAAACTAGTTTTATTATAATTCTAGCAATCCACCATAATCAAAATTTTCAAGGTTTAATACATGTGATGCATTAAAAATGCATTTAAGGGTCTATGTTTTGTATGATGACTAGTTATGGACAAAGACCAATGACATTGATCTGCATTGCATGAATTTGTATTTTGATTAAATTTGGCCTATGTCTCCTAACCTTTTATCTCATTTCTATTTCTTTTACTCTTCTTATCTAATTCCTCTCATATTTAACATAAGGTATTCTAAATTATTCATTATGTAATTAGATTACATAAGGTTTGAATAAGAAGAAGAAATGCAAAGAGCAAATGAAGAAGAAGGCATACCAAAGAGGATTGAGAAGAAATAGTTAGAAGTGTTCATTTTATTTCTTATTGGGTTTATAATTCATGCGTACTACTAAGGGTCTAGCCTAAATTTGGTTTCCTTTGGCTCAAGGAAATCAATGTAGTAAATGTCTATAATTAGATCATATATTTAATGTGATTAAATAACATGTGTATGATTTAATGAGATTAAATGTACATGTGCATGCCAAAGCATGTGAATCCTTTTGCATTAGCATACTTGCATGAGCATACTAAAGTATGTAATCTTGATGAAACTAAAATAGAAAAAATATCCCAAAGAAAATACTAAGACTTGCAAGCTTTTTATTAATATAGTTTTTAACTAGAGTTCTTCTTAGTGTTGGGTTATTAGGCAAACCCAAGCCCATGGTATGTTTAATATGTTATAGCTATATTAATAGGTCCATCTTAGAAAGTCCATTAATTTATTGGATAAATCCAAGGTTAATGGCTTTAGAGGAAAATTAGGGAAATGTGTATGAGATACATATGCAACATGACTTGGTGACCCAATGATCAGTAATTTCATGCAAATGCAATTAACATAAGATGCCTATCATTTATGTTACGAGTTAGGCTTGTTAGGCAAACCTAATGTTTGACCTTAATAAGAAATGGGTATTGTCTCACTAGAAAACCACCAAGTTTTCTCTAATAAATGCAAGGGCTATTAGTTTATGATAAAATAGTGAAAGCATATATGGATTTTATAAAAGACCTTATCAAATGCATTCATATACATCATCATGCTTTAACATGTTTCTTAATCTTCATATGTAAGTAATCACTTTACATCATGAGTTCATCAAACGTAAACTTACACTCTATATTGGACTCAACAAGTTGATTGGGCCCAACTTTATAAATTGGCTTTGAAATCTAAGACTTGTTCTTAGAAGTAAAAAGATAGGCTATATTTTGGACAAGTCTATCTCACTTGTCCTTAAGGATATTATTGATGTTAATGCACAACCAAAATATTTGAAACATCTCTAGAATTTGGACTTGGCAACTTGTATTATGTTGGTGTCCATGTCCCTTGAGCTTCAGAAGTAGCATGAGTATATAGATGCTTATACCATTATATTTAACCTTCATGAACTATTTAAAGAGTAAAATAGGACTGAACAATGTAAGATATCTAAAGCCTTATTTCACTATAGAACAGTGAAAAGGACTTCAGTGGTGTAGCATAGGTTAAAGATGAATCGGTACATTAAGCAGCTTGCTACACTAGGATTCGATATAGATTAAGACCTAAGTATTGACTTGGTCTTGCAATCATTGCCTCATAGTTATACATAATTTGCGCTTAATTATCAAATGAATAAGATTAAAACAACAATCCCAAAGCTAGTAAAAATGCTCAAGATTGTTGAGGATGCTATAAAAAAGAACTCCAAAATAGTTATGGTTATTAACTCTTTTTCTTCTAAGAAAAAGGGAAAAAGAAGAAGAAGGATGCAACCATGGCCTAAGGTGGGACTAAAAAGGGCAAGGGCAAGTAGCATGCTACTGCTACCAAGGAGATAAGCCCTAAGGAGACTTCTTACATTATGGTAGAATCGATTATTGGAAGAGGAATTATAATGCTTACCTTGAGTCTCACAAGAAAGAAAAACATAGATATGCCTTTACTTTAGGTATTAATGTTATTGAAATTAATATTAGTACTACTTTTGATAATCACACATGAGTATTGGATATTGGTTATGGTTCTTACTTAGTTTTTAATTTTGTAGGGACTAAAGAGCTGTAAAAGGCTGAATAAGGGTAATATGGACCTACGTGTGGCAAATAGAGCAAGAGTTGTTGCATTAGCTATAAAAACATATTATTTGTATTTGCCCTCTGAACTTGTATTAGAACTTAATAATTATTATTATGTCCTTTCCTTAAATAAGAATATTATTTCTTTATCTTGTCTTGGTCAATAGTATTTTGATATTTCTAGTAACATGAGCAAGGGTTGCTCAGTTTATAAAGATAATATTTTATATTGTTCTACATCAATTATTAATAGAATATATCAAAAAGAACTCTATATCATTAATACCAAGAGATAAAAAGAGGGTAATCTAAAATCATATTTCTTATTGTACTGTTGTCTTGGCCATATAAATGAGAATTGCATGTCTAAGTTGCATGAGTCTAGTGACTTAGGTTCATTTGATTACGAATCAACTGAAACATGCAAATATTGTTTATTGGCCAAGATCACAAAGACAACTTTTAGTGGAAAAGGTGAATATGTTAGTGGGCTACTAGACCTTATACATACAAATGTATGTAGCCCAATGACCACACATGTAAAAGGTGGGTTTCTCTACTTCATTACTTTATGGATGACTATTCACAATGTGGGTATGTGTACTTGATGAAGTACAAATTTGAAGCCTTTGAAAATTTTAAAGAATTTAGAAATGAAGTTGAGAAATAGCTTGACAGAAGTATTAAAGCACTTTGATCAAATTGGGGGTGGAGAATACTTAACTAAAGAGTTTTATACTTATCTTAAAGATAATGGCATATCATCTAAATGGACTCCTTCATATACACCATAGTATAATGGTGCATCTAAAAGGAGAAATCGAACCTTGTTAGACATGGTTCGGTCCATGATGAGCTTTATAAGCTTGCTTAAATTATTTTTAGGTTATGTACTAAAAACTACTGTTTATCTCTTAAATAGATTTCTATTAAAGTCAGTTGATTTAATAATGGTGTTAGATAAGCTCAATGCTAAATCTGACAAATGCTTATTTATGGGATATCCAAAGGAGCCTGTTTGATAATATTTCTATAACTCTTTGGAACAAAATGTGTTTGTTTCAAATCATGCTATCTTCTTAGAGAAAGAGTTTCAATTAAAGAAAGACAGTGAGAGTAGAATTGAACTTGATGAAGTTTGACATTCATAAATAGAAGTAGATCAATTAACTGATCTCAAGCCTAATATATATGATGATGATATAATAGTAAAAAAAGTAGAAACATAAGTTCTTATACTTTTTACTAGAGTTTGTACTACTTCTAAAAGATATGGATTTCTTATAGATGAGAACAATAATATGACATAGTAGAAGAGTATAAGCCTTTAAGCTATGAAAAGGTTCTAAAGAGTTCAGAATCAGAATTGTGGTTGAAGATCATGTAATCCAAAATGGATTCCATGATGACAACAAAGTGTAAACTTTGGTTGATACATAAGAAGGGATAAAACCAATTAAGTGTAAATGGATCTTTAAAAAGAAGATCGACATAGAAGGTAAGGTTGTTACCTATAAAGTAAGGTTGGTTGCAAAGGGTTATCATCAAAGGCAAGGAATTAACTTTGATGAAACCTTTACACCAGAAGCCATGCTTAAAACCATTAGGATTCTTCTTGTTATTGCCACTCATTATGACTATGAATTCTAGTAGATGGATGTAAAGACCACTTTTTCTTAATAGGAATCTGTTAGAAGAGGTGTACATGACATGGCCTAAGGGATTCACATTCATAAATAGTGAGAAGGTATGCAAGCTTAAAAAATCCATTTATGGACTGAAGCAAGAATTTAAGAGTTGGAGCATCTAATTTGATAAGACAATTAAAGTGTTTGGTTTCTCACAGAATCTAAATGAACCTTGTGTTTAGAAGAAGATTAGTAAAAGTGCAGTTATTTTCCTAGTGTTATATGTGAATGACATATTACTCATAGGAAATGATGTCTCAGTCCTTCAATCAGTTAAGATTTGGTTGTTGAAGAGATTCTCCATGAAAAACCTTTGTGAAGTAACCTATATTTTAGAGATAAGGATCTATAGAGACAAATCCAAGAGGTTGATAGGTCTTTCACAGTCTACATACATAGAAAAGATGCTAAAGAGGTTTAGCATGGATCTCTTAAAGAAAGGATTCATTCTTATGACTTATGGGAAGATTCTTTATAAGTTTATGTGTCCTAGGATAGAAAAGAAGAGGGCACATATGAGTAGAATTCCATATGGATTTGCTATTAGATCTATCATGTATGCTATGTTATGTACTAGACTTGATGTAGCATTTTTTCTATGTGTCATGAGTAGATTCCATTCCAACTACAGAGAGGAACATTGGGCGGTTACCAAAAACATCCTTAAGTACTTGAAAAGGACTAAATATGTATTCTTGATATATAGAGAAGGGGATTTGCAAGTAAATGGATATACAGATGCCAAATTTTAGTTTGACAAAGATGATTGCAAATCTTAATTAGGCTTTGTTTCTTATTCACAGGAGGTGTAGTTAGTTACAAGAGTTCTAAATAAGATACAACTATAGACTCGAGTATCAAAGTAGAGTATATTGTAGCTTTTGATATAGCTAAGGAAGTAGTGTGCATCAAAAAGTTCATTACTAAACTAAGAGTGGTACTAACTATTATTGATTCGAACCTCTATATTGTGACAATAATGGTGCCACTACATAGTCAAAGGAACCACGGTCTCATCAATGAACCAAGCATATACTTAGGCATTACCATTTCATCTAGAAGATAATTGGTAGGCATGATGTGAAGATTAAGAGAGTCCCTATCAATTAGAACATTGGTAATGCTCTCACTAAGGCACTGTTGAAAAATAAATTCAATCTCTATGTAAATAATATAGGTATTTGATACATTAATGATTGGCTTTAGTGTAAGTGGGAGATTATTAGTTGCATCTTTTAAACCACACATGTAATAGGGATATTTTGAGTACACATTAAACATTCATTTATAATAAAGGCATTTCTTTATTACATTAATGCTTGTGATAATTCATTTGTATGATATGATCTTAAACTATGTAATAAAGTCCTTGGTATTATTTCACAGTGCAAAAGAAGTTATGAAGTGTTTATGATGTGAGATTCGTATTGCATGCAAATGTAAAATGCTAAAACTATCCTAGGTCACAGTATTAACAAGATAGGACATTATTAATACAGATATACTAGCATGTGTTATACTCTTTGACCCAGTCAAATAGTAGTTCTCACAAACTATAAGCATAGTGATACTTCAATGTAACGTGTGGATGCTTGTTTGAGAAATAACTTTATTGGAGGACCAACATGAGATGTTCACATGGATATATAATCTATATCTATGGAATATTCTCATCATATCAGTTGTGCATCTATCTTCTGACTTGAGATTACTAAGGTTAGCTTAAGTATTAAGAACTATACTTTGACTCTAGTGCTTTTACATTACCATGATGTATACATAGCTAGGTGATTAGGTATAGGTCAAGATATTTGAAGATAGTTGAGTGATCAATAGAGGATTCATAACCCTAGATTATAATTGAGAGATTATCTCATTTTTCTAGTATACCAATTATTTAGTAATCTTTGGTTAAAGTGAAAGACAAGTGTGAATGAGATTCACAAGGGCATTTTGGGTATAAAGGAATAAATATTAGAATAACATGTTTAGGGCTTAATTAGAGATCCTTAAATAAGTATTGAGTTGACACATATCCATCCTCAAACCTAGATGAGATAAAGTATGGTTGTAAGCACTAGCTTCTAAGTCCCAAAGAGCCTAATGATGAAAATTAGAGTCATAAATCAAGCAAATGGATGATTAACACACAAGGAAGACCAAAAAATGGGAAAACCCATACCTAAGGGTATGATAGTCTATGACACCTCTCACCTGACCCAATTTTAGATTTAAATGAAAAGCACACATAATTGATATTTGAACTACTTAAACCCTTATAACTTAAAACCTTTTTCAAATTTAGTTATCATAAAAACAGTTTAAACATATCTTAACAAAAACCATTTTATAGGTTAAGCTATTAGAGGGCTATCATGTTGAAAATTCAACAGCATAATGGCTGCCTAGTGACAATATCCCAAATAGTAACCTACAAAAAATCATTTCTATATATCAAACATTATAACTGTATAACTACCTTATCATCTATATGATCTCAAAGATCCCAAACTTTAATCCATTATAACATCCATGCCATCTTAGCACACATATCATATACATCATCATTAACCATGCACAAAGATCAATAACCATATCACACACACACACATACATGCCTTCTTATATAATTACAAGATAAATTTAAAACATGTTTGGGCTTAAGTCCCTTTAATACATATATATAAGTGCATATCATGAACATCACATTATCTATACAAAATATGTATGAAAAGGAACTTTTTGTGATCTTTGTATTGCTAAGGTAAGGCTTTAAAACTTCCATAGCAACTTTTTAACCTACACATTGCAAAAATAAAATGATACACTAAGCTTGATGGCTTAGTGGTGTATCCTATAATATATGCCACAATTCTAACATGCAAGGTGCATTCATGATAGCATTATAACATATTCATATCATTCATGACATACCAATAGTGTGTGCTAACAAAATAAGTTCATTACATGCAAATCATTACATATTATTACATATATAGCCATTATAAATTTTCTTATAATTTCTTATTTATTATTAATCATTTATAGTCAAGTTACTTGTCCGAGTTTGCTTATAAGCAATGGATAAATCCTAATATTGGATAACGAGAACTCAATGGGACATAGAGGCTATATATGTGATATATAAAATTAGAGGCCATAGAGGCCATGAGGGGGACCACGAAGGTTATACGGGGACTGAAAGGGTTATATGGGGACCTAAAGTTCACAAATCAAATAATAGTCTGAAGGAAAAACAAGGTTTTGGAGACCATAAGTAGGGCTCAAAGGATATAAGCAAGCATTGTAGTGCCTTAATAACTGTTAATCTCCCTAGTTGATCAATAAACCTATCTAGACTAGGTTGTTTACATTTATATGGGTATTAATCTTTAATTTAATTTCATATAATTACATACATTGTATGCACATTTGTATGGTTTTAGTCATATATGTTTTTAATCTCAGTTCATGCCTTATATTCCCATAGATGCACTAAGCATCATCAGACTCTATGCCTTAGGCCAATAAGCCATACATCATAAACAGAAAAAAAGCCATATTTCAAAGTAGTCCATTTGGCCATAATGTAAACATAATATGTAATAATATTACACATCCATAATAGGTAATTTACATTATCATATATACTTCAGACACATGATCATTCCATTTCATACATGTATTCCATATTCATTAATATCTATTATCGTCTCTAGCTACATTACATAATGCTCTTACATATCCATTTCTCACTCATACTTATTCTCATGCCATTAATTACTTTCATAATCAATTTTACTTTGGCCATTAACATGTGAATTTATAAAGTTATCAAAGCACACACATATTTTTATTATTTTCATGCATTTAAATGGTTCAGCCAATATGTATACTCAATACCCTATACACAATTTTCATGTATTTGGTGATTTTACCACTCCATTATAGACTTACACACATATTATATAATTCACATATCACTAGACCTAGTATAAGTTTAAACCCCATGCTAGACCTTATTTGGCGATGTATCTATTCACACTCACACATTGGCCCAACACCTTAAACCCCCACACATTAAGTCAATTCATTATTTTAACATATTCTAAGCATATATTAATCATAATTCAACTACAAATTATGAACATACATTAATTATCATAACACACATACATTAAATGCATCAATACACACATATTTTAGTACAACAAAAAAAACTCAAATGGATATAAGTTATCAGAAACACATACCAATGGTGTCAAAAACACCAATTAAGCCTCCTTAAACTTCTCTTTGCCTTTCTCTTTGTTTCCCTCTTTTTTCTCTATGAACATATAACATGCAAACATATAAAAATCCATAACAACTTCTATAATCTTCTAATCATCAAATTGACTTCATAAAACCTTTATTAGGACTCAAATACACCTTAGAAAAATATGAGAACCAAAAAATAAACCCTTGCATAAAAGATGTTTACTATTTTCCACAATCCCTAAACTTCAAAATCTTTAAGAAAACTCCATAATAAATTCAATACTCCCTAAAATTTTAAATTAAAAAGCTTTAGGTGATGATTTAATTGTGAAATGTAGGCTTAATCAAGTTCAAAAGAACTTAGAAGAAAGAAAAAATAGAGGAAGAATGGTAGAGAGTGGTGTCCCATTTTTAGAGTGGGAGAAGAAGATGTAACTTTGTTTCTTTTGACTTACTATTCAATTTTGACCCTTTTTATAGTTCTCAAAATCAAGGGTTGAGATTTACCCATCTTAAGATCTAATAGCTCTCAAATATTCAACCCTTTTTTCATACTTTTTAAAAATTCTTCTCTTTATTGAAAGCCTTAATTAACATCCCTTAGGATCCCATAAAATCACTTAAAGAAGTACCTGAAAGGCTCGAATAATTGGTACTCAAAAACCCCAAAAAATAAAATTGAACCGACACTTTTAGTTTTACTTGATTTTTATAAAATATCTTTTGATATTAAAAAAATTCTATTTCTAATTCCAATGGACTATTTGGAATATTTAAGTATCAAGCTATGATAATCCTGAGTCAATTTGAGCAAAAGCACTATATTTATCGGGTTGGCTTTAACTATGTTAATATTCACAAAATACTACATTAAAAATTTTACTTCCATTTTTAACCATTTTAATGACTTCATTTTAATTTCAAATTTTACCCAAACTTATGTTATAAATAATACTTCCATCTGATTGCCTTAATGTGATTTAGGTCTCAAGATATACTATTGATATCCTAAGAAGTATTATTCATAACCCTAGAATTCTTGGGGATTACACAGTTATTAAATCCATAGGGAGAAAATAGGGAAGATAAAAGGACTTAGGAAAAATCCCAAAAAGAGAAAAATAAAAGAGTAAGAGAACAAATCTCACCTACAAGTGGTAAAAGAAGCACTCAAAATCATAACCCCATGGAAAAAAAAATCATGTGACTATACATACAATTATGTGACTCATTTGAATAATCACATGAGTATGCCAATAGATTCCTGATAAGAACCATATAAGCTTATTCTAATCCAAACTCTTAGTTTCTAGAACTTATAATTCAGGTAGAATTAAACCAATAACATTTTGATCAACTTGAAATAATAAAAAGCAAATGGTAAAAGTGAACAAAACTCCCAAGGATCAATACCTATAAATACCTTCCAAACTAACATTCAAGATCGGTCAATTTAGTCATTAAAAAATTAATCATCAATCAAGCATACAATTCAAGAATTTGCTCAAATTGAGTGTTTTCCTGAACATAAATTCTTAAGTAATAGACAATATTTTGAATCAATTCAAAATATTATGAATCTTTAGAAGCAATCATCTCATTTAAGATGAGAGTCGACTCACCAGCTTAGTATTCCTTTGTGAGCAATTTATTTATGAGCTTTAAACTTTACCACTAGTAAGTCTTGAGGGCTAAAACTTATTCTTTTCATCATAATAATATGTTTTAATCATATACATAGGCTTATATGCATAAAAATTTATTTTTCTCATAAGATATGTCATTATTTCTGCATAAAACTCATTTTTAATCTTTATTTGTATAAAATTGTATGATAGAAGTAGTAAAATCATATTTTTAAAACATAAACATGTTTTCCAACTCATATATGAATAATACCATGATTATAAGAGACCTATATTGCACATTAAAGTAGTTACTTCAATTAAAGCTTCATATTATTATTTATTATGAATTTAATATTTTATTTTATCACAATTATATCATTTATGTGCTTGATGTGAATATTAGATTTTAGCAATTGAATTTTGCATTAGTGAGCATGGTTTCACTAGTTAATATGTTTAACACATACTAATTACTAAATGTAATGATTATTAAGTGTTAACCATGCATCTAATTCTTTGATTATCAATTGCTTAGTCCCTATCTTTGGTTAAAACACTTATGCTAAGTTTATTGGTTCTTGCTCTGCACCGAGTGGTGACTTTTGACAATTCTCATTGTCACGAGCTTTGTCCATCTCATAGTGGCAACTCTATTAGGGAGAAGTAATATCACACTTCTCAAAATATGGTTGGCACCTAAAATTCATTCGTCAGTCTGTGTGTTAGGACTTATATAAACTTTGAAACCATAAATGTCTGCCTTTTTTGGACACTGTGAAATGCTCAGGCCTTGGAAAGTCCAACATATAAGGGTTACATTCAATCCTAGTCCGTGTCTAAACCTCAAGCCTCATGTAGGATAAAACCTTAGATCCACCTCTAGGTACCCTTTTTGTTATGTTGAATTTGAAATTTGTTGTTTAAATTAATTTGAAGTCCTTCATAACCACCTTTAAACTCTAAGGAAAATC
>CANXYI011752582.1:0-22167 GCA_948208565.1 Hura crepitans
CCTTATCCAATTTATCCCTATTTTGACTCTTTTTCTCTCAAATGACAAAATGACCATTTTACTCCTAGGGAGGAATTTCCACTCTTTCAATATTCTCTTTCACAAACCATTCATTTACTTGAGTTGTATCTCTGGTTATCATCATTGGGCTCATAAGAACTCAAAAGTTAGTGCTTACAATTGCCCTTTCTTTAACAAAATTTGCAAAATATGTAGATTTATTAAAGGTTTTCAATGCAGTGCATGTATGAGATAAGAAATACTTACTTGGAATCTCAAAATTTTGATGCTTTGTCTTATGTCTCTAAAATCTTTTGATGTTTTGTCCTATGCCTCAGAATTTGAAAATTTTGATTTTTTGTCCCATACCTCAAAAATCTTTTGATGCTTTATCTTATGCTTCAGAATTGACTTGTGACTTGATTTCTGGATATGAAGGGCATTTTGTTAATTTTCCTCTTTACAAAAATTCTCTTAGTTGAGATAGGACCTTGAAAATTGGTTGTACAATATTGCTATTGACTCTATTCTGAGCTTGCATGTCTATTTTGGTAATCTTGAGTTTTAGGATATACAACGGTGAAAATCTCATTTCTTTTCACTTTCTTACTTTCTTAACTTCTTAAGCTTCCTAAGTTTTCTTAATCTTTCTTAGTGACACTGTGACACCTCTTATTGGATTCCCAAAGAAACCTAATAAGAGGGCACTTCCTGCTAGGTCACCCATCCTGAAATTGCTCTTCCGGCTCATTTATTTAACTTTTACCAATCTCTTATTATTTGATTCAGCTTAACTCCAAATTTGGTTGTCTTTTTATAGACTTAACTTAAGGTCATACAAGTGTAGTCATATCACAAATAGACATTTACAGACTTCTAAGATTTTTACTTAAATCTAGTAGCATAACGGATATACGGATCAATATCTAAAATTTTAAAACCTGTAAAAACATTTCAATAATAATATCTCACATCTCTTGGACCCTTCTGGTCCCCTAGATATACACCTAACATCATCTGTCTATCAACTCATCAACACATGCCTCAGGCCACAATCAGATAATCATAAATTAGAGCCTCAGGCTCACATACCATAAAATCAAATAAAGGAAACCACACATTCAAAGCAGTCTGATAATATAGTTATTACAAAACATTGTCTATAACATATATGCATGTACAAGCCACCTATACATAGGATACCCATTCCCACCTAAGTATAATGAGTGCAAAAGCTATACAATATATACATAACAACCTTCTGTCAAATATCCTCTGAACTCTGGCTGCATGCTTTACGAGGCTGTATCTTTACTCTGGTTACCTGCGCACCAAAATAGGTATGCTGAGTATATAATATACTCAGTGGTGAACTTAAGCCTTTAAATCTTGTCATATGGTTTATTCATACATGTACATAGTTAATATTATCTACTCTAGGTTATTAAGTCAATGATTAAATTTTCTATGTCAAATAACCAAAATACCCTCTTACTTGTACATAGCAAATTGCCATTCATTTAATTATCTAAAATCACGTAAATTATGAATTTAGGCCATTTCCAATAATAACAGTCAAGTAATTGAATTATCAGGTTAATAAATGTTATATATGCAAAATTACCAAAATACCCTTTATTGTGTATACTAATTATTTATTCAGTTAATTGCACCAAAATCTGAAAAATAATAATATCTACCATTTATCAATGTTATATGTTATTTATTTCATTAAATTAATAGACCCGACTAGATAGACGACACTTCAGTACACTAGACCTAGAGGGAACTAAAATAGTGCAATGATCCATATTTTGGACCCCAACCGTTGCATCGGCCTGATCAAGTCATAGCACCGAAGGTGCAAATAACATGATGTGGTCTATCTAACAGACTAGTACAGTGGCCCTCCGGGACCTTGGCTACTGATCGGCCCTATTTAAAGATCAGTGATGTCACAATCTAGTTTGCTT
This sequence comes from Hura crepitans, assembly GCA_948208565.1. Lineage (NCBI taxonomy): Eukaryota > Viridiplantae > Streptophyta > Magnoliopsida > Malpighiales > Euphorbiaceae > Hura > Hura crepitans. The sequence continues at coordinate 1,974 of CANXYI011752582.1, forward strand.
AGTAGACTGGTCTGTCCAACAGACTAGTGCAGTGGCCCTCCAGGACCTACGCTGCTGCACTAGCATAATCAGATAAATGGCATCAAGTGTGCAAAAGCAAATGAGTGTTTGTCTAACAGAGTAGTACAGTGGCCCCAAAATGGACCTAGACCGTTGTACCGGCCTTGCCCGAAATTCAAATAGTGTAGCAGCTGCTAAAATCCCTAAGTTGACCAGTCAACCCATCCAGTGGGTGTCTAACTACTGGGCCATTAACTTCAATTTATGTTTATTTCCTTACTAATTAACTTCTTATAATATTCTTAAGTTAAAAATAGACAGATATTATTTTTATTGAATAGTCAAATTTGAGCCCAGTCTGGTATTGCCATAATTAGACAATACCGGGTAAATTTCCACTTCTATTTTTAGGTTCTATGTTGACCAATATTTAAGTTATATTACTTTTAGTTTCATTACACCTTTAATCATTATTTATCATCCATTTACTGTCTATGTGAATTATTGCTTCAGGTAATGGTCAATTTAGACAGTTATAAGTCATTTACAAGATTTGTGATAGTCCTTTCTAGGTCCATTTCTTAGCCTTTTTTAGTGCAATTTTTACCCATAATTTTACATTGTTTATAGGCCTAAAGCCAGCACAAATTAGGCCACTCACAAGGCCAAATCATAGGCATTTATGCCATTACACTTAATCACATACTTATAGCCCTTTTAGGCACATTACAAGCCATTTCTAAATCCATTTTAGTGGCATGCTAATGTCTCATTTTAGGTAAATTATTCAAGCCCATTTCCTTAAGTTGTTATTAAATCTTTAAAAGCATATCTCTTAGTCTTATTTCATGCCATTTTAGTCATATACATTAGACTAGTTTACGCTAAACAAAGTAGCCCAGAACATGCTCATACTATTATGCCTTATCATACATATACATTACACACATTTTATCAACATTTCCATGCCATTCTCATTGGTTTAGCTCTTGGCCATAGCTTAGTAATGTCCTTAAATATACATTTATTTAGTTTTAATCACACATACTTGCTCATTAACATAATATGACTACACTTATATACATACATTCTCATTCCTAAGCCATTTAAGCTAACATATCCTTGTTACATGCCTCAGCCATAAGCTAACCACACCCACACACATGCCTTCCTTAAACATTTCTATATCACAATCCACACTTACTTTAAAACCAAACCAAAAACATGCCAATTACCAAGTTTCCATACCATACCTTTAGTAACACCATTAGGTTAGCTCTCAGCTATCATGCCAACAGACACACACACTTGCACAACTCTCGGCCAAATAGAATTTAAGCATCATTCCTATTTTCTTTCATTAAATCAACATAAGAAGCATTTATTCATCATGTAGTCAAGTCATGTACAACATTCCTTTCACTTAATTACACCTTACAAGTAATCTAGCTAACTTTGACATATTCAATTCTTAACTTTAGCCTATGGAAATTAAGTGACATGAGGTAAATGTTGGAGTTCACATACCTTAACTTAAATGGAGTGAAAATTCCCTACACTTCAAGCCTTCCACCCTTACGAAAACTTTCTCCTTCCTTCTTTAAGCCAATTTTCCTTCAATTTCCCTCAAAAACCATTCAAGCACATGCCCTTAGATCTTAGCCTTCCCAAACAACCATTTATAGCCAAGAACTACCAAGAAAACTCAAGAAAAAGCCATGAAAGCTTACCTTATACATTTGCTGGACTGCTTCTGACCATGTAATATTTGGAGAATTTTAATTAATTCTAGAGAAGTCCTTTTGCTGTAATTCCTTTTCTCTTATGTCCCTAACATACAAAGGTGATTTTTAGTGGTGATGTCTTTTTGAAATGTATCAAGGAAGAAGATGAAAATAACTCCTCTTCCTGGAAATGGCGTCGGCTTCAGCAGCCAAGAGAAGAGAAAAATTTTCTTCTTTGTGAGTGGACTTTGCCACTTGTCACCTTGGTTGACATGTGGAATGGCCCTTAGGCTAGCTAGCATGGCCCAAGTGGGTCCCTCAACCTCATGAACCATCCTAAAATGGCTCGATTTTGATAGAAATTTTGGGAAATTTTTAAAAATCATAGAGAACTCAAAAAATTACATCGTTTATTTTAAAATTCCTCATTTAATCCCCTCTACATGCTCGTAAATTTTTGTGGCCAAATTCCATCGATAAGGCAGTTTTCAGACTGCCTTGATTTTGCATGCCAACCTTAAAAATTACGAGAATTTGCAAACGACCTCGAAATTCAAAAATTCTTTCACCAATAAACTCAGTGGAATTTTTGAGCTTCAGGGTAGATAATTTTGGGTCCTTTCGGGCACATCCTGGGTTATTCCTAGCCTGACTAAATTTTATCGCACAGATCACTAACTTATAGCCTAAAATGAATTATTGGTTCTGTTAAATTTTTAAAATTTGCCTTTTTCATCATTTTTAAAGCCCCACGAAGTTTCATGACCAGTATCGCTACCTCGATTCTAGTGTAAGTGACTCGGCACCCTGAGCACATTTCTCAGACCTAGTGGCACTATTCACAGAGCCTCGATGCATGGGTGTTATAGACACGAACACCAAACCATCCTAGTTTTGACTTTTAGGACCCATTAGTTCGAGCAAAGCCTCTTAAGAGAGCTCATATTTTTGAGGATGGTGTTGACATATTATAGGGTTTGCCTTTACACGTATCTTCATTAGCTATAGAACATGTAAGTGGATTTTTCTAACTTCTTCTCCTCTTTTTACTTAATTTGAAGAACAACATGAGACTTTAGGCTAAAATAATAGGAACTAAGTATATAATTTAAAATCAAGACAAATTAGACTTTTTTAGGCCTTGAATTTTCAAATTTAGGTAAAAAGAATATGAATAGACATGATTTTAATTATTTTGCCTGAATCAAAACATTGTGTAGATTTTTGAAACTGTTATGTAGTGGCACATATAGTCGTGTGGGTGTTTCCCTTGTAGAATCATCATGAGATGATACATAACCATTGCACGAAGCTTTCAAGCACTACGCGAGCATTTTTTTCCATATGCAAATGGATATGTTGATTTACTGTCTAACCTTTATTTTATGCTTTCTTTGACTCATTTTTATTTCTTTTGCATCATTTTAGGGTTCCGTTAACTACAAGAAGACTGAGAGCTTTTTCAAGTGTCTCTTTTTTCTTGAAAGCTCTTACCCAGTTAGTGAGGGATAAATTCCATACTACCATTTTCTCTTTGCTCCTCTCTGTTCTACCACAAGCTGCTAGAAAAGAGAATTTATAGGCCTATAGAGCAATAGTTAAGAGGTGGTTCAACATTACTCATACTTCTATTTGCCACATAAAGAGGATACTATTTGTGACACCTCTTACCCGATCCGATTGCCAAAGCCAAATAAGGAGCGACACACAACCACCATCCTTCTTACTACTTATCCAGTTTACTGAAAACCTTTTACATTACTTTATCTTGATTAACATAACTATACAAAACACTCTTTAACAAAACTCTTTACTAGGTTAATTATCCTGTGATCCATGTCAAAAATTCGGCAGCATAACAGCTGTACCGATGACATAATTCCTATAGTGAATAGTAACTTGCATACGAAAAACACTTCTATAATCTCAACATTTAATACTATCCATCATGATCTTTCTAATCATCTAGACATACATATCCAACAACTCATTCTTAAAATAGATTAACAACATAAATGCTATATCTCATCGTATATCATAGATCAGAAACAATGACTATGCATCATCATAATTCATTATACAACCCATTCTTAAAAGATTTATACATCTTTTACACAACAATTGCCCAGATGTTATAGTAAAAATACATATGAATATCAGAATACATCTTTAATCGAGAATCATACATTAAACCCATAATCTTGCTCTGGACTTTTCTCTAGAAATCCTTCTATCATCCATCTATAGATCTTTGAGATCTAATAGCTTATAGAACCTATGCATCGCAAATAATGATGCTCTAAGCTTCATAGCTTAGTGATGTATCTAGTATAGTATGGTGTATTTATAAGCATGCAATATCATTAATGATAGATTATTCTACTTAACATGTATTAACCATATAAGGAATTCAATATGTAATACATCACAATATCACATGATTTAGATGTTCTTTAACCTTATTATGAACACATTTATATCATTCACCATATATTGAATGTTTTAAGTAAAATAAACATGGATAACATATAGCTCTACCATATAACAAATTAATATTTCATATATAGATGTATAGGCATAAGAAATCAGGACATGTCCACAATGTTAGAAATCTTAATATGGAGACATCTCTAATGCTTCTCTAACTATATGATAATCACATACATTTTATTCCATCGTATCATAACATCCCTTTATGTCATATTTTTCACATCTTATGCTTTAAACACAGTATGGTCATCATATAAGACCATTTGGCCATACCATCATTCATGCATAAAACTTGCATTTCATTTCATTACATGTTTATATGATCACTCACATCCATAAGATCATACATTGTTCATATCATACATAATATGTAAGATAACTATATGTAAAGAGGAACTAACATCTTTTCTTACATATGTCAATCATAAGATTCATACAATAATGCGGTTATTCTCATTTTATTATTTCTTGTTTTATTCTTCTTAGCATATATCATTTAATTATCATTCTCCTTACTTCAATTTACTTTAATTTACCTTGCCCATAACTAGTAGACAACTCCTAAAATTGGATATTAGGATATAATGCCTGAAGGCCTACTATGTTGCTCGAAGGCCCAATATAATTATGCAGTACCAAATCGTGGCTTACATGGTTACACCCACATAATTGTGCAGTTTTGAATCGCAGCTTACGCGGCTGCACCCGCATAATTGTGTAGTACCAAATTGCAACTTACACAGCTGCACCCACATAATTATATAGTATCGAATTGTGACTTACGCGTCTACACCTGTATAATTGTGCAGTATTGAATTGTAGCTTACACAGCTGCACCTGCATAATTGGCACCAAAGTACCCTAGCAGTTGCTATCATCCCCTTAGTTAACTGGTCAACCTATCCAATCTAGGTTGTCATACTCTTATGGGCCATTACTTAATTATGTTTCACATGATTACATATATTATGATCATTCATTCTTTATAACTAACTCATAATTATAATCTCATAAGCTTTAAGCATCATATCGTGCTTTCATAAGATTTTGGGTGCATTCAAGCATCACCAACAACATATGTTAAGACTTTAGGCTTTATAGCATGATATATCAAGAGACCAAGTCTCATTTAGGCCATTCAGTTATCTCCTATGCTGATCATACATTATGGTGTTTCACAACTACCATATGACATACATATCATATTTCCTTTTCTCACATAATGTTTGTACATTCTTCACTTTCAAGCTTTATTCTAATTTCATTGCAATCACATTTTTTATATGATTCATGGCACATCTATGTCTTATGAAATCTATGCTGGGCCATTCGGCCTATCTATCATGGAAAGCTTAACATGCATTCTTTTTCATTAGCCATACTAACAACATTTCTCATAGTCATTTTCATACATAACATTATGCATCATTCATCTCATGTTTAATGGAAAGCATAGACACACATGATTACATCATAAGCCTTAGCATCATACTTGCATCTTACATGTATTTCCTCATATTACATAAATCATCTCGCATATATATATGATCATATATACATTTATATACACAATTCATCAAATTTATGCATTATATGTCATCATACACATACATGTATACATTTTAGCCCATTTCGCTACCACGACTCCAAGCATTCTAAAATGTCCTTCACTTCTATCATCCAAAATTTCCCATGCCCATATAAATAACCACATCCATTCATGGCCATACAACATGCAAAACATGCCAAATGTGCAACATACATGCAAACCATGCACATTTCATCACTGTACATCATTCTTATCATTCTTATCACATTGGACGCTTTATTATACATCTACAACATCATACCACATGATATACATGCATATAATCACCATTTATGAGCATTTAAAATAAAACTCAGTAATTTACATATTGCTCATACATTAGGGCATATACAAAATTTCACAAATTATTTCGATTACGGATATAACATGACACATATTTATTCTATGTCATCTTTAACTTTTATACATAAAAAGTTATGAACACATTAGATCAAAGTCTCAATATGGTTCATTTCTAATCATTGCTCTAAAGGTTACTCTAAGCACTTATCATTCTATTCTAGAGGTTGTTCTAGACTTTAAAGATTCTTAATATTAAAACATTTAGCCTTAAACAACATCAACATAGTGACCTATGCTTTAATGGTAACATGCCAAATGTCATTTCAACATTATCATATATATCCATACACATCCATTGTATGCTCTATCACACTTAGAACATGCATCATATCTCATAATTTCCTTTATCATGTCTATTTCATTTATCATAGTAAAATGCACTTAAAGCATTCTCATTCCATCGTAATCATATTAAATATATCATTATTATTCATAAATATATATAATTACATCATATCATGTTTTTTGCTTTAGGCAGCCCAGACTCATTGCTTTAATGGTTGTTCTAGATAGCACAGACTTGCTGCTCTAATGGTTGCTTTAGATAGCAACATTACTCATTTCCACACTTGGTTTTTTTACAATCATGTATTTCACACACACATTTGATTTTTAATCATCAATTTAAGGCATTATACATGTATTCCATATTTTACAACTATCACATTTCATTTACACCAATTTAATCAATTTAACATGCACACTTCATGCATTAGAACACATACTTTTTAAACTCAAAAATCATTGTACACATACTAGAAGGGATACATGTAGCTTTAAAATACCATTTTGAGCATCCAAAAACCTTCTCTAACCTTTTCCCCTTACTTCTTTCTTATCTCCTCTAGAACATAACCTCAATCCAAAATTAAAAAATTCATAATATATCACATATGCTTTAATTCTTCAAATCAATCACATATAACTCATATTGGCACCCAAATAAATCTTAAAAAAATATCAAAGGTCGAAAATGAATAATTACTTGAATGGGTATCACTATTTATCAAGCATTTCTATTCTGAATTTCTTCCAATTTAATCCCTTTTTTCTTCAGTTTCTATCATAAATCTACTTTATCTACCCTTAGAATTTGATTTGAGGTGGAGTTTGTGTTTAAATCAAGCTTAAAGGGAGCTTGGTGAAGCAAAAATGGTGGAAAGTGCTTTATGGAAATGGCGCGAGGAAGAAGAAGAAAGAAAGAGGGGCTGGTTTTCTACCCATAGGCAGATTTTTTTTCCCTTTTATACTTCCTTATCAAAGGCTAAGATCAATCCAAGGAAAGATCCAAGGGCCCATATTAAAATAAGCCCATAAATACACTTTTTAAGCCACTTTAATTGTATTCTTCAATTTCTTTCATCATTAATCACTTAATATGATCCCAAATAATTATACATATTATTTCTTAAAAGTCCTAAAAATTCCATGCTTGAAAATCGAGAAAATTCGATAAAAATCACTACTTTTATCATTACCCAAATTTTATAAAATACTTTCTAATGTTTAAAAATTCCAACACCCAGACCATTCTATTCTTTAGAATATTTAAGCTTGAGGATGTGGCATTTCTGGATTCATCTGAGCACTTTAAAAATTATTTTACAGTTCAGCTTTAACTGTGCTATACTGTCGTAAAAACTTAACTTCTATTTTTAACCTCTTTAATAACCTTATTTCCTTTCCAAACTTTAGCCAAAAATATCTTATAATATTTCCTTCCATCCTGTAACATTAGTGTAACCCGGGTCTTAGGAAACACTATTCAACTCGTAAAAGCACTATTCACGAATACTCTTGTTATCAGTCGTTCACCAATCAAATGTTCTCATATCTATTCCAAACTACATCCATAGCCTATATGTAACACATATCCTTGATCATTAAGGTTAGGAATACTATTTTGATCCTTGAAATCACTATTCGGGATTTGTGATTTATTCTTCACAGTCTTATTCATTATCACTCGTTTGACTTATGAATATCCTTATATCTATACCAAAATTTACACATAGCATACTTATATCTTAATGTCTTAATCAGTAAGAAAATATTATCCATTTCTTGAGAATCACTATTCATAATCCCGAAATACACTATTCATGAATCTCAAAATTATCAGGGTTTTACACTATTAGTCCTATGGACTTTGTTGTAATTACAGGCATTCCTTACAGCAGTCAAAAAGATCATTTTTATGAATGTTTGTTCTCCCTACCATCCAATGGGACTATATCATTACTCTACTTGCACTACGATCGAAGATAAAGGGTAGTAGTGGTATCTATTACTCCTCCATCAACGAGTCGAGCATTGGACTACAACTACCTTGTTGATCCTTTCTCAGATGTAGAGATTGATTAAGACATGAGATAGTTCATTTTGGTACTTCTCGGGTGTACATTATTTGTTAATATTGAGAGTACTATTAAGAGTCCTTTCCTTTTCGCTCTCAAGAACTTGGATGCTATCTCTGATTGGGATTAGGGATCCCCAGCTCTAAGCATGATGTACAGAGGCCTTAACAAAAGCTGTAGGAGTATGATGAAGACATAATAGGGTTTCGTCATGGCCATCGGGGTATGAATCTCTATTTTTTCTCATTCCTTTTCTTTTGAAACAATTCCTCTATTCTTCCTATTCCTTTTCTCTCTCTCTCTCTCTCTCTCTTTCTTTTTCTTTTCAAAAGGTTTAGGCTTATGAAAGAAGTATTGTCCCTCACCTTACTTCAATCATTATACCAAATAATGAGTTCCCCAGACTCTTAAAGTGGAATTCTTCTTTAACTGGGAGAATATGAGTTGCATTCTTATAAGACCTTCATTAATGATTTGAAGGATAATATGGTAAGTTTTTTTTATACTTGTACCTCTTTTTGCTTCTTCTTTCTCTTTTATTTCATCATTGACTCTTTCTTGCAATTATAGGTGTGCAAGTGTTGGTAGCTTTTAGATATAGCTGAGTGGAGTCCTGTTATGAAAACATCCTATACTGAGCAGAGATACCTCCTAAAGGGTCCATCCTTTAGGTGTTGGTACTTTAGAGAGATGGTGTTAGAGTGGCATAAGGGTTTTGCTTTAGGCTTGTCCGTAAGGATCCTTTAAAGTAATGTTTGAGCACTTTTGTCCTTCCTATCAAGTTGGTTGAATAGGAAATGATTTGTGTTCAAGCTAAAACTCTAGATTATAGTAGAGCTAGATATACTGATTTTGTTAGGAGTTCTTTTTTGAGAAAAATACTATAGCTTCTATGATTTCCATAACAGTAAGTATTTCTAATTCTTGTTTTCTCTCTTTTTTCTTTTCTTCTTCTTTAACTATTCTTGAAATTTATTCTTAACATTCTCAGCTTGCTACTTTATCCATTCATGAGGAGAGTTCATTTTCACAATCTCTTACTAGTCTATCTTCACCTACTAGAACACAAAGTGACTAGTCTATGGACTTGATCTTTACTTCAACTTCTATGACTAAGAAGAGCTTTATGTAAAGGCACTATAGAGGTTCCTCATTTGAGTACTCCATTCACTCTTGTTATAGTTGGTATGGTATGCTTCCTTCTTTATTTCTCATGTATTTTGACTCTTTTTTCAAATAATTCAAGCATGACCTTCTTATTGACCTTTATAGTACTTGAGGGAGTCTTTGGAGTGTGCAAATAGGCTCATTGCTTGTAACATCTAAAGATTTTCTCAAGATATGAATAGGAACTCCCAGGCTTACAACCCATAGTTTTTCGACCTTAGGGTAGTACTATTTTTAGAAATTTAAGGACTTAATTGATTTTAAAAATTTGTCTTTACTCATTCTAAGTGGTCTAAGGTTAAAGCACAAGAAAAAAATTTCTTATCTTAGTGGACCTGTATGAACAGTAACGATTCAGTGAAATTTTCTTTTCATCATTATATGGCAAAATTGGCCTTAAGAATTTAAAGTCCTTATATTAAAATTTAATTAAAAAGAATAAATATGTAATTGAATTTATAAAAAATTATGAATGTTAGAAGGAATAAATGAAAAAGAAGAAATTTTAATAACCATTGATCAGTATTAAGTGGTTTTTTTCTTTTATTTCTTGATTTTCTTGCTTTTAATTCTTGATTTTCCTGCTTTTAATTCATGCCATTTCATTATTAAACCTCATTTAAGACTCCCAAACCACTTTTCTATGCCTTAATTTGGAAATTTTGAGTCAATTCTTTAAAATGATCGGTGAATAGTAACTCCATAGGTAAAATAATATTATTTTGAGTATCTATATTTTTCCTTGATATTTTAGGCACAAATGCATATTTATAATGTTGGTTTTAATTATATGTGCTTAAATGAATTTATTTGAATTTTTATAGAAAATATGAATAGTAGAGGTAGAAATGATAAAGGGAAAGGTGTGCGAAATGAGTAGAGGTGCTTAGAAAAGGCTCAAGAAGTGTTTTGTCATTTCTTTTAGATGGTAGAGTTTTTAAATTGTTAATATGGTGTGTAGGTTGTATTATGGAGTTAACGTATTTAATAGTTGAATGTTATTTAAAACATGTAAGAATGAGTAAAGATGGGAGATTTGATTTAAATATCAAATGAAAAGTCATAAGGTAAGGATGTTATATTCATTTTACCGATGTATAAAGGTAATAAGGAAAAAGGAAATGAATATACATGGTTGTAATAGTTAGTAAAGATTATAAAATGAATAAGGTTGTAAATACTTGCCTTAAACAAGTGAATGCATGTATGAGTTTATGATTTTACAAGGTACAAGAAATATGATAAAATGGGAAGTTCAAGTGGTAGCCAAAATTATGTGCATATATCTATGAATTGGAAGTTATAGTCTAATGTTTTATAAGCTTATTTTCCATATGCGCTTGATGTGATGAGTTGACTATTTATTTTATTAAGTGTTATTTACTTATCTTTGATGCTATAATTTTGAAGGGATAAGAGTTTAGTTGTTGATTCATAAAGTTACTTTCCTTTTAATGGTATAACATTACAAAATCAATTGGTAAGTATAAATTAGGTAGTATGTTAATGAAAAGATTGTTGAGATTCAAAAGCAATTACATGTATATAGCTTTGAAACCAAAATGTTGTTATAGATATATGATCAATATTTGCCTTACTAACCTAGAATGGTTGGTTAAGTTGAGATAGATTAACATGCTTGTTAGGGAACATGTTAGTAGCTACAACTCTTTGGCTCTTTGAGCTCACTTACTTTAGGCTATGCCCCATATGGATATGTTGTCACATGTATTTTCACTTGGATCTCATATGATAGGCACGCTATATCTTACATGGTATCATATGATGATTTCTATATGATGGGTACTTTGGTACTGCACTTGGTATCATATAGAAGGGTACTACAGTATCTTGTAGTTTCGTTATCTTGGTTAGTTCAACTACAAATAGGCGTATTGGGGCATATGAATTAAATAAGCTTATATTACTTAAAAAGAAATTAACTTTTCCATAATCACACATAATTTGATTGTTATTAATATGATTAACACTCATTCCTGTATTAATAATTAATATCTGAATGGTTAAATTAGGTAATGCGATTAAGGTTAAAAATGTGGTATATGATTGTTTGTTTATTTTTATATTTTGATTAAATTTGATATGTTGTTAATTATTGCCTTAATTTAAGTATTTTACTAAGCTATTACTTAGTGTATCGATTAATGCATAGGTTGCAGATCCAGAAAGAGAAAAGAGCATAAAATCATTCTAGCTCTAACTTTGAAGGATTACATGTGGTAGATGATCTACCATTCTAACAACATTTTATCACTCCATTTTATGTGTGCATGTGCATTGTAATGTAAACATATCATATATTCCTCAAATTTCTTTTAGTAAGGATAACTATAATAACCAATATGTATATATCTAAATACAACTAAGTATACATGCAAATAGATTAACGGTTTATGTTATATATATGAAATTTTTTAGTGATTATGAGATATGGTGATCAATATTAAAGAAGGTTAATGTATGGATGATAACTTGGGATATTTGAGTTAATGACAGGAGGATATGTTGTAATGGTGTATGCATATGTTTAAAAGTATGAAAATTTCTTTTGTAGGTAGTTTGAGTTTTAGTCCCAGTAAGTTGTTATGCTGCCAAAATTTAATTTTAAGTCCTGTATGGTGTTTTTGGTATGTTAGGGTATGTTAAGTAAAATATCTTATCAGAAGTCCTTTAGGATTATGTAAGGGTGTTACATTGCTAGTTTGAATACCAAACTTATAGCACAGACCTGCAGAGCCAGTGTATGCAATTTTTATCCTATATGTATGTACGATATGTAAGTAAAACTCAATACAATCATTCATATGCTTCAATCTTTCTTTTAGGACACCATTTAAGAATAGAGGCAGATGATTGAATGCTTTGAGAGGTGGATAGCACAAAAAAGATAACTATATGATGATCAGGAGGCTGAGCTAAAAGCATATGCTTATAAGATGAGAGAGCTTGAGATTAACCCTAAAAAGGTGGCTAGATCTTTTTGAGCTTCCTATTTAGAGGATAATACTTTAGCTTTTCATAGCCGGTCTACTAGTTTGTATAATTTTTCTTTTTATATTTTCTTTATTATTTGTCAAACTTTTGAATATCATTGATGTATATTTTGACCTTCTTTTTTGTTTGATCAATACTTGACTAACATTAATTCTTCTTACTAACATTGAAAATATTCCTCAACCTCACTAAAAAGATTCTTCTACCAGTGATCTTGTCATTCTTATTGAAAAAGGTTAAACATCCCTTTTCTAGCCATTGCATAGGTAAAAGAAACATCTGTGCGGGTGTCTTGTAAGATTTATGAGTGTTCTATAAAGGAGACCTACCCTCTATAGGATAGTTTATATCCTAACTCGATAAGATTCTATTCCTTTTTTAACTTTTTTCTTACAATACTTTGGTGCTTAAATCCATTTAATTAAGAGACCTTCTGTGTAGTGGGCTAAACATCTACACAAATATTTTGTAGAGTCACATGGTTATTTTGGCATGACAAGAGATAATTGACTATTTTCTGCAATTGGGACTCTGATTTTGTTTTTGGAATTTTAGTTCCTAATTCAATCCTAACCATTTTTTTATTGTTTAGAGGGCTATATAAACCTTAATCTAACGTTTTACAATACATCTCAACTCAATTTCATTATTCTTTCTTATTCTCCAAAGCAGTTTTAATCATGTCTTCTCAAATTCTCAATCTTTTGCTTCTTTTCATCAACAATTTGTCTAGTGATGATTGGAATATGCTTAGGCTAATGGGATTAGCTGGTTTGAGATTTTTAGCTTTTATCAAGCTAGATTTGCCATCCTAAAAGCTAGTGCTTACTTTTGGGATTTATTAGATCATGTTTTCCATTTTAGTTCAAAAGAGATTTGTCCTTTAATTGAAGAATTCTAGGCCATTTTGGGATTCGCTTATTAATGGAATCACTCTTTAATCATGATAGATCCATATATACCATATCCATCTCAACATACTCTAGTTTTTGGGTTAGATCAGCCACAATATGCCAATGTGCTGACCAAAAATTGTTAACTTGACTTAGAGAGGTTGTATTCTTAAATGGCCATCCAAATGTGAGAAGAATTAACATAATTACTTATTGCCTCATTTGTAAATTCCTATTAGTCAGTCCTTCTGGAAAAGGTTAATTCTTAATAACTAGCTTTCTTCATCACCTTTATAAGGGCTACAACTTAGTTCCTTTAATTTTGGTTGAAACTCTACTTAGCCTTGATACGGTATGTCATAAGCCTACCTTTAACTTAACTGGTAGTTTATTATTGCTTCAGTTATAGCTCTAAGAAAAGCTAATAATATTCCTTCCTAAGGAAAGTTTATAAGGATATCAACTTATACTTTATCCCCATAGATAGATTCATGATACTAGGAATAACACTAAAGATTGGGTTTATTTCTTAGAAGGATGAACTAATAATGCAATCCAGTTTACTTATCCTTGGTGGTGGTTGGCACATGTTAACTTTCCTTTTTTCTAAGGAGCTATAATCTTACTTGGCTTTGAAATGGTTAGATAGTAAACATCAACTCACTTAAGGCATCAATTTAGGCATTATCAACATATTCTAATTCCAAGTGAATTATCTATTATGAAAACTAGTAATTGGAAGATTGATATTAGATGTGATGTGATCAAGATGTAGGCCACATGGCCTATACAAGTTACTGTCAACATAAAGGAGGAGGATAAAACCATTTTCTTGACTTTTTCTATTGCCTATAAGTTATAGGTCGATAGTCAAAATAGGAGATTAAGCTTTATTGATTGTTCTTTTAAGAGTTGCTCAAGCATCAAATTGCATTTTTAGACTTAAAGTAGATTTTTTTCTTTTTGTTTTAGTTTTAGCATAATGTAGTTAGATAGTTTAAATTTTAGTAGCAAGTAAAATTTCCTTTTTCTCTATTGTGTTTTTCTTTCATAAAATAATTGATGACTTTTATTTCAATACTCTTTTACATAATTCACCAATCATATATTTATCCTTTAGTTATCTTATATAAGATTACATACTTATTTAACTATCCTAACCTAAATAGCACTTAAACGTTAAAATAACTATCAAGCAATCATATGCAATGGTAACCTATGCATACAAAATAGAATTTTAAGAGGGTTATTGCTAGCAAATAATTTAAGTGAAGTACTTCTTCAAATGGTCAACATTTACTGGTTCTTGAGACCCATTTCCATCCATGTCTAATAACTTTACTGCTCTATTTTTCAAGAGGTGTTTGACTATAAATGGACTTTCCTAATTAGTTTTGAACTTGCCTTTTAGATCTTGCATATTTTGCTTTATTTGTTTTAAAACTAGATCCCCTTCTTTAAATTTATGGGGTCTAACTTGCTTGTTAAAGGCCTTTGCCATCCTTTTTAGGTATAATTGATTATGGTACAAGGCCTTTAGTCTTCTCTCATCTAATATAGCTAGTTCTTCATATCTACTTCTTACCAATTCAGCTTCTGGTATATCAACTTCAAGGAGAACCCTTAAGGATCTTACTCTTAATTTAATAGGTAATGCAACTTCTATCCTATATACCAAAAAGTAAGGTGTTACACTAGTGGATGTTTTTATAGTCGTTCTATAAATTGAAAGAGCAAAGGTAACTTCTCTACATAATCCTTGCAATTTTCCACCATCATAGCTAATATTTTCTTATAGTTTTATTAGCTATTTCTATCGCTCCATTAACTTGAGGTTTGTATGAAGATGACTTATGATGTTGAATTGTATACTTCTCAAATAGGCTTTTGGTTTCCCTTTGAAATTGGATGCCATTATCAGTTATTACATGATAAGGCACTCCATACCTATAGATGATTTGATTTTTAATGAATTTATGCATCTGTCTTGACCCTATTTAATAGAAGAATTATGCTTTTACTCATTTAAAGAAATAGTCTATGGCAACTACAAAGAATTTATGCCTCTATAATGTCAATTCCCTAAATTGAGATAAGCCATGGTCTTGATAGATTGCATAACTCGATAGGTAGTATATGTTTGAGATTAGCATGAATTTGGCAATCATGACATCCTTTAACAAATTCAAAGAAATCTATTTCCATAGTGTTATAATAATAGCCTTGCCTTAATATCTTCTTTACTAATATGACACCATTCATATGTGGGCCACATGTTCCCACATATATCTCTTCCATAACTTCTTTAGCTTCTTCTTCATTTAGACACCTAAGGTGTACTCTATTTGATTGTCTCTTATAGATTTTTACTCTAAAGTACAAGAATTGAGAAGCAAGTCATTTCAATGATATTCTTTCCTTATCATTGATTCCTTCATAGATGTTTGGATTTTGGGTTTATAATGATAACCAGAGATAAGCTCAAGCAATAAGTTAAGAAACCTAGAACCATGGTTTGCACGGACAAACCTAGTGCAAATCTACTTGTACTTAATGCTTTGAGTACTGCACTAACCAATAAAAACCCAACCAAGAACAGTAGAGTCCATGACCTATAAAGAACTTGGGTGAACTCAAAGCCTAGGTCCATACGGACTTAGCAACCATAGTTTGCATGAACTTGTCACCGAAAAGCTTTTAGAAATTCAATCTTCCTATTTGGACTTTAACTCCTAATCTTATTAGGACTCCCTCTATTTTAGATAGGAGAACTACCCACACAACCTATAAATACACCCTTCAAAGTAAGAATTAAGAGGGGATTGAAAAAAAGGAATTAGAGAATCTAAAACCCATAGTTTTAAGAGTCTAGGTGCTGACTCCAAAGTAAGATTTGCTCTATTAGTCCTAAACCCTCACTAAAAAATCTTTCTTTCCAAAACCCTATATTTACTTTGTTACTTAAAGCTAATCATAAGGTAAGATCTAAGGCCTTCATTTATTTATCTCCATTGATTCATATTATTTTTGTAATCGAGGATCTTTCATGATTAATCGACATATGAGGTTATTCTATGCAATCCCCATGTTGATTATAGGAGTAGGTTAATGTTTTGTACTATTTTCATTATATCTAATCATTCATTAAAATAATGTAATCATTCTGGAATTGACACCTGAATCGCACAGACTTATATTAACACATAGTGAGGTCCGCACGAACCTATTATTTGAATATGTGCATGGTATAAGGTCCGTACGCACCACTGTTCGATAATAGTCTTATGTTCACCTTATGTGCTCTACTTGATATGTTCTAATGCTTGATATTGACCTATCTTTATGTCTTTATAATTTTGTATAATCATTATACTTTCTAATGTGCATGTCATTAATGTTCTGAAACTGGTGTATAGTTCATATGAACTCCTTTTCACGAGGAGCATAGTCCGCATAGATTATGTTTTGAAGACATGTGATTTGTATGTGGTCCATACGGACTCCCTCTCATGAGCAGTGTAGTCTACATGGATATATGTTTTATGAATGTGTATTCTACCTTTCGATTTATGCAGACTCCTTTTCACAAGGAGTGTAGTCCGTACGAACATATGTTCTAAAATCTAGTTCTTATGAATATTGTTTGTGATAAATTTATGTTTTCCTTTACATGATTAATTTGACATCCTCTCATTCATAACCATTATTTAGGCATATCCCATGACCATTTAAATTTGCATGTAAATTTATTTTGTATGTTGTTATTATTCGGTTTAGTACTGTTATTAGGTCCTTACAGATCACTGTTTGTGCTATTAATCTCTTTCCTTTTAGTTGTGTACGAATAACCATTCCCATTGGATATGAGGTCTGGATGGACATATGTGTTATGATATCTTGTATTCTGCATGAACATATACCGGAAGCCATATGGAGTCTGCATGAACTTGCTAACACAAAGATGGGACCAAATAGTTTATTCTTTATTTGTTTATTTGGTTTTGTACCTTTTATTTCTCTTATTTATTTTAGGTTGTAATAGGTAGTTTGATAACTCATTTTACATGCCAAAATGCCTAACCTCACATAAATGGTTTTTTACATAATCAATTGGTGTTTTCTTAATAAAATGGTGTTGAGTTTTCCTTAATAAAAGTCACATAAAAATGTATTTTAACAAAAGCCAATCCCCTAGAGATGGGAGTTAGGTAATTACTGCCAATTTCTATGAAATTATAGGAAATTATTAGGTCAAATAATAGTTAATCAATGACCTAATTTGTGGATATCCAATTTATATTTATGTTTGTTGTATATTTCAAAATTGCAATTTATTCTCTCTACATGAAAAAAGTGACATGAATGCTTTAATTTGAATGCTAGCTTGCATGATACGAGATTGATAAATGTTAAAAATATAAAGGAAAGAATATTATTAAGGCATAAATAAGATTTGATTCTGAACCTTTCACGGAAAAAGATAAGTGGTCTTACTCTAGAGCTAGGTGGCAAATCCAAACACTAACCACTTTGTCCTCGGTAAAATAACAAAAATCTACAGTGGCGACTCCACTCGGGACTGAGAATTAAATTTGAAGGTGCCCAAATCATATGCCTTTTAATATTTTAATTTTTATCAGTCCCATGCATTTCATCTTATATAAATTGTGTCCCTTTTTACCTTGGATGATGTTGCAAACTATGAACCTATTTTTCATTCAAGAGTGGGGAATTGCAAGCATATCTATCACTCATAAGCCTCATGCCTTCGATATATGAAACAGTGAACTAACTAGTCACTATTATCCTTGATTGGGAAAACCTGTTAGGAGGAACCTCCACTTGTGGGAACCATAAAGCCTTTTTAGACCAAACCATAAAGCCCATGTAGTTAAGCTTAGCAACTTCCCCTAGGTTACATGACCCTAAAGAGTTTGTGATTGAATTATGATTGCTATGTGGGCCTATTACCTTTAACCTTATTTGAAGTAGGACCAAACCTATTATGCCTTTTATCTAGAATGGGCCCAACCTAATTTTACCTTAAATAAGACTTAAATGTCATAGGTTGTGATTTTGACATGTGGTTTAAATATGAGAGGTTATTGGGCCTAATTAGACCCATAATCCAACCTATGCAATCCCTGATGATGCTTAGGAAGAATTGCTAAGACCACGTGTGTGGGAGTAATAAGGTTGGAAGGCTTATTGTTTGCATTTGTCCTTGTACACCTAACATGTATCCTTTTTGTGTTTGTAAACACATGCATAGCACTGTAATGTACCTACTCTATGACATAAACTTTTTGCTTTTATGAAAACTCACACTTTGTAAATACACATTGTAGTATACTTATCCCTATATATCTCATTCATGACATAAGCTTCTCTATTTCATACATCCATGTAACAATTTAGTACACATATACACTAGCACATGACACACTAACCATGTATCAAAGGTTACCATCTTATAAAAGTTCATTGATTTCTTGAACATGCATCTTGTGATCTCGCTCATGCATACATACTATGCATCCACATATACATGCATCATATTTGTTCTTGAGACATCATTTATACATAAGGCACACACTTCATATCATGTATCATCTTAGATACTCATGCATCATAATTAACACTTTGTTTTGTAGCCACCATTAATCCATTTACAACCTACCAAAAGGAGCAATCATGTCTGGAGATGACTTAGTAACAAGGGCCATGCTAAATGAGATCCTTCAAGATATGGAGAAGAGAATGATGACCACCATGACTAATATGCTTTCAAGTATATATGCCTAGCAAGATAGAGGCTAACCTTTTACTACTGACAATGGTAAGAAAGAAATGGCTGACGAAGAAGATAATTTGGTTTCCAACAAAGAAGTACCACTTGTTAAGCCTAACTATACTAGGGTCCCACTACCCAAGTATGATGAGAATGATCCTATTAAAGAGCTGAATGAAAAACTAGAAGCCATGAGTCATCTAGTGATCGAGGGCAAAGACATCAACTTATAACACATCAGCTTAAAGCCTAATCATGCCATACCCCATAAATTCAAAATGCTAGATTTAAGCAAGTTCAATGGCACTTTTAACCTAAAGACTTATTTGAAGCAATATGCAGTAGCTATGATGTTGACCCATCTATTAGAAGCACAAATAGTAAGCTTGTTTAGTATGTAATAGGCAAGCCCTAAATTGGTACCACAACTTAAGAAAGAAGGTTAAAGTGAATTGGGAAGAGTTAGCCCATGCGTTCAACAAGCATTACTCAAATACTGCAACCATTTAAGTGACCCTTAAAGACTTAGAGTTAGTATGCCAAAAACCTAATAAATCTTTTTCAAAATATTTAGAACAATAGAGGCCAAGGTACTTAAAATGAGGAACAAATCCGAGGACATCAACCAGATCAAAATGTTCATCAGGAACACCAATAATTACATGAAAGCTAGCTTACTGCTAAAGGCATCACCATATAGGAACAACTCAAAGACATAACCATTGATATGGAAATGGCCTTTTAGAATAAAGGATTCAAAAATAATGAAGACACTAAAAGAAATGATGGTAATAACAACTTTGGTC
>CANXYI011752620.1:0-11022 GCA_948208565.1 Hura crepitans
CTATCCTAGAAACTAGTCATCAGGATTGATTCACTCACCCTCACTCCTACTTCTAAAGTAAGGTCAGACCCATAGATTTCCTAAGCACATACTCTTCAAGTAATCCAGATTTGAGGAGTTATAAGGTATAATGTTTTGGCAGGGGGTTTGATGAAGTTTTAGGATTAAGGATCTATTTTGAATCGATAAATTCCTAGATGGCTCTCCGGAGGAGTTTGCAGTTGTCAGTGAGGTGCCCGGTCCATTGATGATAAGCATAATATTAATCGTGCCTATGAATGGGAGGTAATGGTCCATCGAATGACTAGTGTGGAAGTGGCTACAGTTTCCCTTCTTTAGTGAGCTTCTTCAAACACCATGACAAGGACTTGCCTAGATTTGAGTACCTGTGGCCTTAAACTGTATGCACCTCGGTAGTCTTAGTAGAATTGCCAGCATTTCCACTTACAAAAGTGGGGTTATTGTTTAACCTCTTATAACTCTTATTGTAATACCCAGCTTTAAGGTCAATAGCAGTGCCCTTGAGTTGTTCCTAGGTAGTAATGCCTTTAGTAGTAAGCCCATTATTCATATAACTATTGGCATTTCTAATGAACATCTTGATCTGGTTGATATCTTTTGGCTTATTCCACATCTTTAAGATCTTTTCCCTCCATCTCTGTAGATAATTAGAAAAACTTTCATTGGGCTTCTACTTAATTAGTTCCAAATCTTTTAAAGTGATCTCAACTCTGGCATTATTCACATACTACTTGTTAAATGCCCTTACCAACTCATTCCAATCCTCCTTAACCTTTATTTATTGATAGTGATACCAGTCAAGAGCTTGGCCTATAAGAGACATGCTGAATAGGCTTATAATTTGCTCTTCTATCAGATAGGTGGCTCTTATGGCTACAACATACTATTTCAGATGAATAAGAGGATCAGAGTCCCATAGAACTTACTCAGATTAGGCATTTTGAACTTTTGAGGCATTGAGCGATCGGGCATTAGACTGATGTCATTTAGGTCAATATCTCTACCCCTAATTGCCAATCGAGACATGGCCTCCATCTTTTTATTTAACTTCTTTAGTTGATCATTTTTTAGTGTCTTAGGAAGGGGTACCCTATTGTAAGTTTTTACCACTAGTGGTATTTCATCATCAGATGACTGGTCATCCTTAGGCTCTCTAGTTATTTCCTTCCCTTTGTTGGTACCTGAGGTCTGTCCTACCTCTTATGGATTCTACACATGAGACAGAGCATTAATAACCAGTGCCATCATTCTTCTCTCCATCTAATCCATTGCCTCTATGAACATAGCTTTGGTTATGTACTCATCAAAAGACATGGTTCCTCGCTTAGGTTGTATGAGTACTTTTGTGCTAACTCTATTAAGGCATTTGCTTACTCTGTTCCACTGAGCAGAAAGTGAAGGATTAATAGTGGCTGAGTAAGACAAAAGGGTTAGACATGATGCATGTACAGTATAAACAATATGATATGCCAATGATACATGATATGTGATGCATGTTTATGATACAACAGAAGACAAACACATACAATAGTCCTTTCGACCTTATTACTCCCACACTTGTGGTCTTAGTCATTTTTCCTAGGTGAGTTTACATAAGCATCATCGAGGGATGCATAGGTTCAAATATGGGCTTAATTAAGCCCAATAACCTCTTGTATTTAAAGCACAAGTGAGAATGGTGACCTTAAGAAATTTATGTCTCATTTAATGTGAAATTAAGATGGGCCCATCCCAGATAAAAAGGCATAATGGGCTTGCCCCCACTTCAAATAAAGCTAAATGTAATAGGTCTTTATAGCAATCAAAATGCAATTGCAAACACTAATGGTCATGCAACTTAGGGGAAGTTGCTATGCTTGACTACATGAGCTAGTGGTTTGGTCAAAAAGCTTATTGCCTCCCACATGCAAAGGTCCCTCCTAATGGGTCATTCCAATCAAGGATAATAATGACCGACTATTTCACCTTTTCATATACCCAAAGGCATGAAGCTTGTAAGTGATGGATATGCTAGCACTACTCCATTCTTGAGTGAAAAATGGAGTTGTGGTTCATAACACCATTTATGGCAACAGGGACATAGTTTATAAGAAGTGTAATGCATAAGACTAATAAAGATTAAAATATTTAGGTGACATATTATTTAGGGCACTTTCATATTAAAATTTCTCAGTCCCTAGTGGAGTCGCCAATGTAGAGAATTATGATATTTTTACTAGGGACAAGAGTTGTTAGTGGAGTCGCCACTTAGCCTCTACACCAAGACCTCTAATCTTCTATACTAGAAAGGTTCAAAATTTTAGATCTTATTTATGCCCTCATAATATGTTGTCTATGTATATTGTAATATTTTTTAGTCCCTTATCAATCAAGCATGCATTATTCTTAATTAAATAATATCACTTTTTCAAAGAAAGGAAGTAATTTGCAATGTTTATAGAAATATAACATGCATATCGGTACATCCAAAAAATGAGTCATTGATTAGTTGTTAATTAACTTGACAACTACACATAATTCCATGGGAATTTGTGGTAATTGCCTAACTCCCATCTCTAAGAGATTGGCCTTTATTAAAATACATTCGGTTATTGTGACTTTTGATTAAGAAAAATACAAATCCATTTTGTTTGGGAAAACACCATTTCATTAGATAGAAATCCTTTTTATATGAAATTGAGGTTTAATGTGTGAAATAAGTTGTTTACTAGCTATTACAACCCCAAAACAAACCAAAATACACAATAAGTACATAACTAAAAAGAATAGATTATAGCACTAAAGTAGTGCCACTTTTACATCACTTGATCCATGCAAACATTGTGGAGGTCTAATCTTAGTTCGTGTGGACCATCTCTAGGGAGAAGTCATGTCCATCCCAATTTTTGATCCAGTAAGCAGATCCAATCAATAACTCACATGACAACAAAATCAAGCAAAGTTAAATCAAGGTTATATAAATATTAATGTATAATGAATAGAATATGAACATGTTTGAGACATATGAATCAAGAACAATTGATTGTACAAACAAAGCATACACTAAAGAGCTATTATATGATTCATCTTATAGAAGTCCATGTAGACTATAGCCCTTATGATAGGGAGTCCATGCGGACTACCTGTCAATCCCTTGTACATATATACATGCCTTTATATACAACATCAACATATAAGCAGGATGATTTACATTTACAAATTAACATAAAACAAGATACTTAAAACACACGATCATGCTCACTAGATATAAGTCTATGTGGACCAATTGTCATGTTTATATATGAGAAATAAGGCCGTGCAGACTAACTTATCATGCTTATGCCTAAAGGAAGTAAGTTTGTGTGACCTAACCATATATATGATCAGATTCATGTGATGATTATTAACATAATATAGCATACTTAACATTGGCTATAGGAATCAATTTACATCATACATGTTTCAATAATGGCCTACTCATCATGAATAAAAGTGCGGATAACAAAGTACCACCTCACTTATATATCAATTTTAGATATCATAGGCCTGCAAAACATCAATAAACAGACAATGGACCTGAGATATTACTTGAAAAAAAAAATCTCTTCAAACAATAGCACAAAGATCTCAAGATTCAAGTGAAGATGGTTCGAATTACCTTTGGATCAAGTTCTTACAGTTTTTTAGATGCTTTTTGCCTCTAGAATGTGTTTTTTTAGATTGTAATTTTTGAGCCTCTTTCTTTCTCTATTGATTTAGAGAAGTATATATACTTATTCTTTTAGGTTTTCCTATTTTAATCCAAAAAAGAGTCCCAATCACAATGGGATTTTGGCTCTTAAACTGAATAGGCAGAATTCTACCGCTAGAATGCTTTTTCCATCAGTAGGTCCATGCGGACTTATCCGTACTAGTCCGCATAGACAAAGCTTTTGGTATGCTGGTCTGTGGGCTAGATTTTGTTTTGTTCATATAGTTAGTCTATGCAGACATGGCTTAATATGTCTATGCGGACTTACCTCTTGATGGCTTTATGCTATACTTGAGAGTTTATATCTGGCTATCATCATAGGTTAAAGGTGAGGTGTCTACACATGGCATCATCTAAAAACCATTTGGCCCACATATTTACACCATGCATCACATTCATACCATGTAAAAATATCATTTAATGATATACACACATATGCACATTTATTAGGCATTATAATAATTAATGGCATTTATTGATATTATTTAACTACATAAACATATTAGAAATTCAAGTATTTATTCAAAGTTAATGTGATTACTCCTTGCCCCAAGAAGCTCGGGTCGACGGCTCACATATGAATTTAAAAGGGTACAAAATTCAAAAAATAATGTAAAATAATTCTCATGCCGATAAAATAATTTGAGCCTAGATATACCCTATACGACACCTTAGGAACCCATAAAAAGAAATTTGCAAAAGAATAAATCCTAGGAGTGAGAGTGTCACTATTCACCTCAAGTTTCTCTTTAACTTTCTTCCCAAAATACTCCAACGTTCTAGATGAAATTGGTGTCCATGGACTCATCTCGAAATGCTCGTCATTTCGGGTATAAGATCTCGCAGTGGGTCTCTCTGAGGAGAGAGAAATCAAGAGAAGAAAGGGAGAGAGGGAGAGGGGCAAAAATTTGGTGTGTGGGTAGAGGTGTGTGTGTGTTTTTGGTATGTGAGAAGGATGGGAAATTTTTCCCTTTTATAGTTTAAAAATATTTAATTTTCCTTCTCTTTAAAAAATTATTATAACCGATAAAAAAATCAATTTTCCCTCATTCCTATCCCTAAAATTCCCTAAATTCAAGCCCTAAATTCTCTCAAAATTTTGTGCCTAAATTCCAACAATAACCAATCTATTTTATGTCCTAAAAAATCAAAAAAATTACTTTCCCATCTCAAAAAATTCTAATTCCAAAGCCATTGGACTATTTAGAATATTTGACTATCAGGTTATAATGTTTTTAGATTATTTTGAGCAATTTTTTATTTTATTTATGGTTTAGCTTTGCCTGTAGCACTATTTGTAGGATACTACCGTAAAATCTTATTTAGCATTTTTAACCATCTGAAGCCAAAATTCTCTTGTAATTAATACTAACTGTCGGTACATTTAATACGACTCGAGTTTTAAAAGAACTATTCACCCCGAGAAGCACTATTCATGAGAGCCGAGATTTTCGACTCGTTACATTTCTTCCCCTCTTAGAAAAGATGTTGTCGTCGACATACCTGATTTAAAGATATGTGGATACTATTCCCACATCTGAGCTTTGCTTTCCCTTGTTGATTTTTCTATGCCGTAATGTCGCCACAACACTTTTACCAATGGCACAGTCTTGTTTTGTAATTCTTTAACCTCTCTAGCCAGGATACCTTGCTACGATTATCTTTGCATTAAGGGCATAGAGACACTATCTATACAGAGAGAGATGCTATATCTACATGGATCATAAGGGCCTAAAGTACTTACCTACACAGAAGGAGTTGAATTTGAGACAATGATGATGGATGGATTTGATCAAGGATTATAACTACTTGATTGACTATCATATAGGAAAGGCAAATGTAGTCACAGATGCTTTGAGTTAGAAGATGATAGCTACTCTGAGATTGAAGCATGCTAGAGTGGAGTACACAAAAGAAGGTGTAGTATTAGCAGAATTGCAAGTTAAAGTTGATTTTAAGTAGCAAGTGAAAAAGGCCCAGTTGAAAGATACTCACTTAGTGTAGAACGTGAGTAAAGTCAAAGAGGGGAAGGCTATAGGCTTTAAGTTAAGTGATGATGAAAGCCTCTACTACCAGTGTCGACACCGTGATTTTAGGTGCAGGACTCTCTTATGTATTTAGACTTTGACTCGACTAAAAAAGCTTGAGGTGTGACCTAAATTGTGAAAAAAAATGGGAATCTATGGCAAAAGCAGAGGGCTTGGGACTATCAAGGCCGACACTGATTCCAACAGGGGTGCAGGGGTGAAGCCCCTGTGGTATGGACTTATTCACCTTTTTAAGCCTATGATGATAACTAGAGATAGGCTCAAGCAATAAGGCAAGTAACCTGAAACCTATGTCTGCAAGAACTTAATGCTATGAAGACTGCACGGAATAACCCAACCTAGCCTAAAGCCCATGAACTAATAGGAAAACCATGCCTAAGTCTATGCGGACTAAGCTTTACAAGTTCGTATAGAGCTACCGATGTAAAACTTCCAGAAATGCAAAATTCCTATTTAAGCACTGAATCCTATTCCTAAAAGGATTTTACCACCCCTGGATGGAAAACCCTTAAACCTAAGCTTATAAATACCCACTTTAGGGTATGATTAAGGGGAACCTAAGGAGGAGGCTAAAAATTAGAATTACAAAAGCTAATAAACCCTTGAGGAATCACTCTACTAGTCCAATTAACCCACACTGAAAAATCTATTCTTCTAAACCATTACATTTTGCCTTATTTTTTGGTGCTCACTTTAAGGTAAGATCTAAAGCTCCTTTCACTATATTCATTCATTTATTTGTGTTATTTGTCGTAACCGATGATATCCCATGATTAATTGTCATGTGAGGTGGTTTTATGTATGCCCCAAAGCAATTATAGGAGCAGGTTAACATGTTGAATCAGTTTAAGAATGTTCTAATTCTTTATGGAAATTTGTAATCACACTTAGATTCTAGAATTGATAACTAAGTCCATATAGACATATTTTGAATGATAAAAGGTCCGCACAGACCTATTAATTGAATATGCATGTGGTAAAAGGTCCGTATAGACCTATAAATTGAATGTATACGTAATATGAGGTCCGTACGGACCATGGTACAATAACAATATCATGTTTACCTTGTCTATCATGTTTTAATGTATTTTGTTCTCCATGTTAGCATGCCCTTATATTGGTATCACATTATATGATCATTCTATTTGACATTGTCATTAGGTCCTCACGGACCACTATTTGGTGTTATTAACCTCTTTCTTTGAGTTGTATGAAAGTAACCCTTCTCACTGGAGTAGAGGTCCAGATGAACTTAATATCATTTATGTAGTAGTCTGCACGAACTAATATCAGAGCCTCATAGAGTTTGCATGGACCAATCGATGTACGAACAGGACCATTCTAATGCTTTGGATTATTTCTTTTGGTTTTGTAATATTTACACTTCATTGCTTATTTTGGGGTTGTAATAGCTAGTAAATAACTTATTTCACATGCTAAAACCTAACTTTCACATCAAATGATTTTATACATAATTAAATGGTGTTTTCCTTAACAAAATGGATTTGCATTTTCTTAATCAAAAGTCACATGAAAAATGTATTTTAATAAAGGCCAATCTCCTAGAGATGGGAGTTAGGCAATTACCACTAATTCCTATAGAATTATGGTTAATTGTTAGTTCAAATAACAACTAATCAATAACCCGCTTTCTAGATGTACAATATACATTATTGTATTCTTTAAATATTGCACTTTACTTTCTTTACATGAAAAGGTGACATAAATACTTTAAATATAAATGCATGCTTGACTGAAAAAGGGATTGATAAATGTTACAATATACAAGAAGGCATATTATAAGGGCATAAATAAGATCTAAATTTCGAACCTTTCTGGTATAGAAGATCAGAGGTCTTAGTGTAAAGGCTAAGTGGTGACTCTACTAACCACTCTCGCCCCCGATAAAAATATCATAAATCTCTATAACCAGAATAGGCTATGTGTTCTTGATGTAGAAAATTGAGATTCCAGATTTTAAAGGAAGCTCACGAGGCTCTATACTCTATAAATCTAGGAAGTACAAATATGTACCATAGGCTGAAGACTGAGTATTGGTGGCCAAGAATAAAGCGCGAGGTAGCTAAGTACGTGGCTTATTACTTGACATGTCAGTAGGTGAAAGTAGAACACCAGGTTACTTCTGGATTGCTAGATCCAATTGCAATTCTAGAATGGAAATGGGAGAAGATCACCATGGATTTTGTCATGGGATTGCCTATGACAAGGAGCAGGTGTGATGCTATTTGGGTGATTATGGATAGGCTAATGAAGATAGCCTATTTTATACCAATCAGGATAGACTACTCCTTAGAGAAGTTAGCCAGACTGTACGTTGATGAATTGTGAGGCTACATGGAGTACCAATAGCCATAAATTAGATCAGGACCTAAGATTTACTTTTAGGTTTTAGAAAAAGTTGCAGGAAGCTTTGTGTACTCGATTGACTTACAGTATAACATTTTATGCTCAAACAGATAGCCAATTAGAGAGGGTGGTCATACAGGTGTTAGATGATATGATACATAACTGTGCCATCGAGTTTAAAGGTAATTGGGATTAGTATCTAGCATTGGCTAAATTTGCATACAACAATAGCCACTAAGCTAGTTTAGGCATGACACCATATGAAACCTTGTATGGTCACTGATGCAGGGCTCCTCTCTATTAGAGTGAAGTGGGAGAAAGTAAGATAGTTGGAGCTGATTTGATTTGAGATGCTGAGGAGAAAGTCAAAATAATTAGAGAAAGGTTGAAAGCTACCTCAGATAAATAAAAGTCTTATGCGAACCTAAAAAGAAGGGACATTAAATATGAAGTTGGGGATCAAGTGTTCCTAAAGGTGTCACCGTGGAAGAAAATGCTTTGGTTTGGCAAAAAGGGTAAGCTTAGCCACAGATTCCTTGGGCCTTATGAGATTATAGAAAGAGTAGGTCTTTTAGCCTATCAACTTACCTTACCACCTGATTTGCAACAAATACATGATGTCTTTCATGTATCTATGTTAAGGAAGTAGTGAGCAGATCCGATGCATGTAATAGCTATTAAGGAAATTCAAGTTCAGCCAGATTTGACATACGAAGAAGAACCAGTGCAGATCCTAGCTAAGGAATTGAAGGAATTGAGGAACAAGATGATCCCACTAGTGAAAGTGTTATGGTAGCACCATAACACGAGTGAGGTGATGTGGGAAAGTGAAGAGCATATGCAGATGCAGTATCCTCACCTTTTTACCTCAGGTAATTTTGAGGATGAAATTTCTTAAGAGGGGAAGAATTTTTACGCCCGTAGTTAAGGTCTTATAAATAGTACATTTTCAACCCAAGTGATGTTCCCTGTAGTGCGAGCCATCATTACGAGTCCAATGACTGGCGTATTAGTCATAAAAATTTTGATAGGCTTGAAAATAGGGAAAATGAATGAATTTAAAAATTTAGCAGAACCAATAAATCATTTCAGGTTAAAAACTAATGGATGAGGAGATAAAATGAGGTTGGCCTAGGACCGCTCTAAGATGTGCCCGGACAATCTCAAAATACCACAATGTTAACCTAAAAAATTCCACTAAGTTTGATAGAGAAGGAATTATAATTTTTTGAGGTCAATAGATATTTTTTCTAAATATTTTATTCTAGTAAGTGAATAGTGTCAAAAAGTCAACTATTGAATTTTCACTTGAAATTTTACGTGTCCCTTAGTCCCACTAATTGAGGATTTTTAAAACTAAAATGTGAATTTTTAGAGACCTAGAGAATTTTCTATGAATTCTTGAAGCCAAAAGTGACATAAAATGAATTATAGCCATTAGATTGCCATGTGTCCTAATTTGATGTAACCAAGCCTCCATAATTAAGGGGTTACACATGTGAACACCCTAGATGTGTTGCCAAATCATCTTCTTCCTTAGAAATCTCACAAAGCCGATGCCACCACCATTGATTCTCCACCAAATTAAATCATTTTCTCTCTCCTCTCTCCTATAAACTTCGCATAAATTATTACAAATTAAACCTCCATCATCCCTAGATATCATTACCACTAAGAAAATTAAGGAAAGGAGCCTAATTTAGGAGATTCACCACTTGTGTGAATAGTGACCAAATTGTGTGTAAGTGTCCCAAACTCACTTTTTATTTTTGGCATAGGTAGATTAGGGTATTCTAAGAAAAACTATAATTTTAGATTTTCATTTAGAGCTCTAGATTATTTTTGGGAATTTTTCTAAGGTGAGAATTATGTATGTTTAGGGGCTGATCATACAAGTGAGGAGAGCCCAAGGAACAAGCATAAAAGTTATGGAGAAAAAGGTGTTCTCACACCCTAAGTATGTGGAATAAGTTAAATTTGATATGTGTCATGTGTATGTTGAATTTTAGGTCTAAACCTTGTATGGAATTGCATAATCTTGTGTGTATGTATGGTATTTTGGTAAAATTAGGTGATATTGGTGTTTTAGCCATGAAATTAATAAGAATGGCATGATCATTTGGAAAGAAATGCATTATGTATGTGTGGATACATGTTTAGCCGAAATGTATGCTTATAGATCATGGTATGTGTAATTAAGATTATGGCATTTCAAGTGAGGGAACGGTGAAGCTAAAAATTAATTCTTGTGGTAGTGTAATTGGCATAGAATTTAGGGTCAAATAGTGGTTAGGGGTGTAAGTGCATAATAAGTAATAACATGGCATGTAATGGTATATTATAAGGTTATTAATGTTGTCTAAATGAATGAATATGAGATTGATAAAGGTTAGATTTGGTATGAGTTGGCATGAGAAAAGTATGACATACAAAAATGACCAAATGAATAGTGCCGGTCTTATAAAGTTACTAAATAAATAGTAACTTTGCGACTGCAAGTGAGATTTTTGCAATTGTGTGCCTATTTGTTGTAGTATGTAACCTAAGCATAAAATGGACTAAAATATCAACAAATGTTAAGATTTATATTTAAATGAGTCATTGGTCCATTAGTTAGACACCCATTGGATGAGTTGACCAGTCAACTAGGGCGTTACTAGCTACTAGTCAGTTGGGTCCTTTTGGGCCTACTATTGTGTGTTGGTTGTGATAGGTGCAGCTGTTGAGGTTTTGAGATGAACCCTGCATATTAGGGTATTGGGAGGACCACATGGGCTGATCCTTACTACCTGTCTGTCTATCTGTGGATATTGGGAGGTCTTACGGGGTTGATCCCTACTATCCACCCTTGGTGAT
>CANXYI011752679.1:0-17265 GCA_948208565.1 Hura crepitans
TGGTTTTTAGAAAATATTTTCAAAGATATGTTGTTTTTTCCTTTATTAATACTTAATAATAACCAAAATAAATAAAATTGATAAAAAAAATGAATTTTTCTCCGAAGAATCTGCTCCTCCTCACAAAATACAAACCCACCAACCTCTTTGTTAGTAATATGAATAATTATTTTCAGCTTCAATGTCCTGAAGCTTCTCAGAATCAGCCTTGCTTAGCAATGGCGGTTGATCTTCTCCAATTCTCTCTACCCTTGTTTTCAAAATTCATGACTTCTCTCATTTAGTACAGGATGGCCTTTTGCACCCATCTCCTTCTCCTCCTCGGCCTCCTGTCTCTTCTCATTTTCCTCTTCTCCTCCGCCGCCGCACACGGAGGAATCCGCCTTGGAATTATCCGAAAACCTTCCTTCGATGTTCCCATGTTCCGGGAAGCTCCAGCGTTTCGAAATGGAGACTCCTGTGAATCGGAAAAAATCCATGTCACCATGACCCTCGATGCCAACTACCTCAGAGGCACCATGGCTGCTGTTTTATCCATCCTTGAACACTCTTCTTGCCCTGAAAACATCGAATTTCACTTCCTTTGGGCAAGGTACGAGAAACAAGTCTTCACCAACATTAATTCGACCTTCCCTGACCTTAGCTTCAGGCTTTATAAATTTGACTCCAACAAAGTTCGACGCAGAATTTCTAAATCAATTCGACAAGCGTTAGACCAAACCTTAAATTATGCAAGAATTTACCTTGGAGATTTAATCCCATCACATGTAAAACGCATAATTTACTTAGATTCTGATCTTGTCGTAATTGATGACATTGCAAGATTGTGGGAAGTGGATTTAGAGGATAAAGTCCTGGCTGCACCAGAGTATTGTCATGCCAATATTACCAATTATTTCACTGCATTGTTCTGGTCTAACCCAACTTGGGCCAACACATTTCATGGAAGAAAAGCTTGTTACTTTAATACTGGGGTGATGGTTGTGGATATGGAAAAATGGAGAAAAGGAGAGTATAAACAGAAAATTGAAGGGTGGATGGATGTGCAGAAGAAGAAGAGGATCTACCATTTGGGGTCATTGCCACCGTATTTGTTGGTCTTGGCTGGGAATATTGAAAGGGTTGATCACAGATGGAACCAACATGGATTAGGGGGCGATAATATTGAAGGAAGGTGTAGAAATTTGCATCCTGGGCCTGTTAGTTTGCTTCATTGGAGTGGCAAAGGGAAGCCATGGTTGAGACTTGACTCAAGAAAACCTTGTGCTGTTGATCACCTTTGGGCTCCATATGATCTTTACAAGTCCTCCACTCATTCTTTAGAAGATTAGAGAATTGCAGAAGAGAGACAATAATAGATGGGAATCAATTTATGAAATATGGGTGGAGATTGAAGAAGATGAGAACTGAGAAGCAAGAAAGTGAAAGCATTTTCTTTTTCATGACCATTCTCAATGCCCCTCCAAGATTTGTAAAGGAAAAATGAGAGTTCCATGGTAGTCAAGATTGACAATAATTTAAATTATTTTCATCCTCACAAGCACTGAAGTCTTGTTGTAATTAATAAAGAGAGAAAAAGTAGAGAGAGAGAGAGAGAGAGAGAGGAGATTTTGTATTCTTATTGTTGTTTGGCCTCAAGTGCTTTAGAAACAGCATGACCATTTATTTGAAGGTCTATCTAATGGATTCTAAATTGCAAGGGGATTAATGGAATCCCTTTAGGCTTTATTCTATTATAAAATGATACTTGTAGTTCTTCTTTCATGAATGTGCATGAAATTTATAATTTGCTTTCGTAAATTTCCCATGTCACTCAATAAGAAAAGGAACTTCAATTCATGCAAATTGATTGGCAAGTAAGAACTTAAAACGAGGATATAAAATGGAAGCTAAATTCTCCTTTATTAGTTTACATTTCATCTAGAAAGATGGGGCTACCCTGTGAAAAGGTACAAGCTCACCATTAATACAATACAAGATCAAGAATCTTCTGCTTCTGAACCAAGATTTTCTCTCATAGCTTCTATCTTGTTCCTGATAAACGATTCAGATTTTTCATTAATGTTTGGAGCCACAAGTAAGAGACGCGGCGGATACCTTAATTTTGGCTGTTTTGATTCTTTCGGCACTGTAGTTTCTTCTCTTGCCGTCTCCTTTTCTTTGCTCTCTGAGCTCTGTCTTATGCTAACAGCTCTCTTAGTTCCTTTTTCTGGAACTATTTCTGGGGCCTCTTGACCGGTCGGGTCAGCTCTCCTCCTCCTGACTTGAGGTAAGTAGGTGTCTTTCAGTTGAACGAGAGGGGGCTCATTATTATTTGTAATTGGTGGTGAAAGGGTGGCAAAGGTGTCAGGTCTCTTGAAATGGGGTTGATCAGAATCAAGATGAATAGAAGAACCAAGATTGTCAACAGGTGTCCAAGAATCCAAATCCTCTTCTTCAGTTTGTTTGAAATGAATCTCAACTTCAGACCCTGGATAATCATCTTTGGGCCTTGGTTGATCCTGATGCTGCACTTTTTCTTCTATTGAGGCTTTATGGCCAGGAGATAACAGTCTGCTAATAAACTTGAAGAGCTTCTGGCAAAAGCCAAGCGGATGATGAAATTGATCATCTCCGATCTGCATGTTTTGGGATCAAATTTCAGGAACAAAGAAAGGGGTAGTGACTTTGATGGAGCAATTATTTGCTTTTGAACCCCAACAGAGGCTTGTTTGTCACATTTAGATCCTTAAAGTAAAAGAATATTACAGAAGTATATCTGCGCACTTAGTTGATATGCAAAGCAAGTGGAATTCTACCTTTGCTTCAAGTTTCTTATATTCCAAATGCCTAAATGCATGATTCACGGGAACCCATAATCCCTTTAAAAAACAAAAAATAAACCTAGTAAAACAAGTAGTTAAAATGATAGTTTCATGAAGCAAGCAGTCCAAGAGCATTTTAGCAAAAGGAACAGCTTTAAATCTAATTCTCAACCCTTAATCATTAATCATATACTTACCATTTCTCTAATTTTTATTTTATTTCATATTCAAAAACTCTCTAAATTTAAACCTTTTCTCATTAATTTTTCAATTTTTATTCATAAATTTATTTCATTTTTACAATGTTACCTTAACTTTTTATTTTACTTTTTCAATTTTTATTCACAAATTTATTTCATTTTTACAATGCTATCTCAAACTTTTTATTTTACTTTCAAAAATCCTGACCAAAGACTCATTTAATACCATCCTTTAACTCTATACGAAATTATACAACTGTTCAAGAATCTAAAAATTAGTACATAGCACACTTAAATTAATGATATCAGAACATGGATAAAGATTTTTTAAAAGTGAAATAAAAAATTTAAGATCAAATTAAAAAGATAAATTCAGAGAAAAATTAACTAATTTTTTGAGATAAAATTTTTTAAAAATCCGAAATAAAATTAAATGACATTAGATATGAGAAACAATATGTATGAATTCACGACTTCCCAACAAACAGTAATCTCCCACATTCATAGAGAGAATGATGCCAAAAAAACAAAAAGAAAGAAAAAGAAAACCTTACAAATCAAGACTTGTTCCATTTCTCATCAAACCAACGTCGCTTAAAAAGGAAAAATCGTTTCATTTGGAAAGAAATAAATCATCTAGCAGAAACGGTTCATATATTGGCAAAAATGGAACAGTACACTAACACTGGCACTCTTATCATCTAGAAGACAAGCTCATGCGGCTTCATCCCTGCCTTGAGAGAAAATCTTGCGGCCAAATAAGCCTTCAACTCTGGGACCCCTTCAATTGATTTAATCAATTGAGAATCAACAGTCTTCTGGTCATCTTTCTTCTCTTCTGGAAGAACATTTTTATCCTGAAATGCAGGTTAAGATGATCAATATTGCCAAAGACAGAAATGCGAAACAGGTACAACCACTCACTTACAAATCGTGAGAGAAGTTGGGAAAACCTACCTCTTTCTCTGCCTCAAAGAACTCGCCCTCTCCCTTCTTTTTCTTCTTTTCAACTTGCTTGGCAAAGTATTTGTCATCAAACTTGTCAAAATTTACTCCAGTAATGTCAACCTTGGTGGAAGTTGCAATGACATAAGATTGGTTCACTCTCCTGAGAGGAACGCCATTAATCTTAAATGGTCCTGCAGCAGATAGAGACAAGATCAACTATTGATGTATATGCGACCAGTCGCAAGTAATCCCCCTAAAAAGGAGGCGGCTAGCCTTCGGTTGACGCAGTTCTGACAATTACAGAAGGTAGCTGCTGATGTAGCATAAGATGCTTCCACCACAGATTTCCAGATTTTGTTTTCATCATATAGGTTTATATGTCTATGATAGTACAAACATGCAGACATTCAATAATTCAGTACCAAATGCACAAAGGAAAGGCAAAACTCATAAGCAATAAGAATGAAAATAGTACCTAATACACCTTACAGAATACAAATTTACATGCCTGTATCATATAAACAACAAACCACAAAATTTCTAAAAAAAATCATTATGCTAACAGAAAAGCAATTAAATCATCCTCACCAGTGACCAAAAGCAACCCAGAGGAAAGCTGCTTCAAGAACACGACCCTCTTGCCCTTGAACCTTCCAGCCAGAATAATTAAAACAGTACCTGGAGTAATGCTAGCCCTACAGGAATGAACAAAAAACACAGAATTACAGCACACACTAAACACGCTTCACAAATAACTAAAAAATGATCATTCTGCTAAAAAATGTTTAAAGTCTTCAGATCAAAGGGCAGAAAATCAATAAAAGAGATGCCTATAAACTAATAGATAATAATAAAGACCTCAGGTTGGTGGGCTTTGGCTTGCGCTTGTTAGGCAGAGGCTTCTTAACGTCGTCGGCGGGGTAAAACTTTTCCGGCTTCAGGGCGGGAGCAGCAGGTTTTTGCTTGGGTTCGTGCTTAGGGAAAACGCCGCCATTTTTGGCCTTGATTGCCCACAAACCCCTCTTGTGATACATCTTAGACCTCGAGTATTTGCCGATGCCTCGAACCAGATCGGGATTTCTACTGACATTGGGCGTCTTCCTTGGAGCCATTGGTTAGGGTTACAGATTTTGCTCCACTGTCTGCCTTGTGTATCCCTCTATGAACTAACAATATAAAGTGGTATGAAACCTAAAAACCCTGAATAAGATATCCGGGTTATGGGTTTGGACTTGGGCCAGATTTGATTCGGGTTTCCTATTTATTGGATTTTGTTGCATAGGTTAGGTTAGGCCCACTCATAAGGATACAATTGTATTTTCACTTCGAAGAATAAAGCCCGGAATCATATCATGGAATACACTTTTTTTGTAACTATATATTTTTAAAAAAAAACTTAGAATGTAAATAATGAGAAATTACCAAGTTAAAGAACATTTTGTTGATTATTATAATGAAATTTATTATAGGGCAAATTATTCATTTGAATATAAATTATTACTTATATTTTATTTTAATTTTTGTCGTTTGAAATATTACAAATTGATATTTATAATTTTGAAATTATTTTAAATTTAGTTTATTTTTAATTATTTTGTTAAATTAAATGGAATATATTGATATTATTATTTTTGAACCCTACAATCACAATTACTAATTTAATAAACATATACACATATCATCGACATATGTTTTATTTTATCTAATAAATATTTATAAATTTAAATTTAATAGCACTTATTTTAATTTAATTAAATATTTTTATGTAAAGCATAAATAAAATATTATTTATATGAAAATTATAATTTACTTATTTTACACTGTTTATTTTCTTTAAATATTATTTATTATTTAATAGTAAAAAAGACTGAGCAAATATGAAATTTTTAAAATTTTAATATTGAATTATCGATTTATAATTATATAAAAAAATAAACAACATATACTAAGTTGAAAAAAATTCATATGTCTATATATCAAAAAATATTTAACTATAAAACATATATATTATAAATTTTTATTATAGATTTGCAATTTAACATAATGCAAAACAAAAAATTTATCATCTATAAAAATATTTTATTGAATTACAATAAGCGTTATCAAAATTTAAATTTATAAATATTTATCATATAAAAAATAAATAAAATAAAATATATAAAAATTATATATATATTTGTTAAATCTGTAATTATGGAATATAAAAATAATCATATTAAGCATATTATATTAAATCTAACAAACAATTAAATTTGTAATAATTTTAAAATAATCGATACTAATTCATAAACTTCTGAATAATAAAAATTAAAATAAAATATAAATAATAATTTATATTTGAATATATAATTTCGCTTTATTATAATATTATAATAGACCATGAGATGCAACCTTTATTTGAACAACCGACACCGTTTACATATTCTAAGCAATAAATTGATAATTCACCATCTCTTCCTGGGTGCGCAGGGGGCATTTCGGTACAATTTAGCGTTGGACAGGCGTTTATATGCAGCCATAAGATAACACGAGTACGGCCATAACCTTCAACGAATTTCTCAATAATCTCTAATTTCCTCAAATGAATTTCTTCAAATCAGTATTTGCAGATGAAGAAATCGATTCTCCATCTCCTGAATCTAAATCCTCCAATGATCAATTGCACTCGGATCCAAATCCCAACTCCCCTTCTAAACAAACAAATCCAAATCCTAGCCCTAATATCGATCCTTCCACGAGCGGTGCCGGAAGTGGATGGAGCTTCGGGGGCCTAATCAAAACCCTGACAACCAAATCCGAATCCGTCATTGAGATCTACCGTCGCGATCTGAAGGAATTTGGGTCGGGCCTTAAGAAAGAATTCGAGGTAGCTCATGGATCTCTTGAAAATGTGGGGCACGCCATTGACGAGATTGGTAGCTCTGTGTTGAAAGGTACTGCACAGATCATCAATCAGGGCAAGGAGGCAATCCTTGCTGCTGATCAGGAATCCGATTCATCTGATAATAATAACGACAGAAGCTTCGCTAGTCAACAGAGCTTGAACTCGAAACCTTATAGTCGTTTTGATGCTCAGGTACGTGCGATTCAAGGTGATGCCAGCACTTATTGTGAGGAGCCAGAGGATTTGAATGATTATGAGAAATGGAAGTTGAAGTTTGTTTTGGAGGAGAAGAGAGAAGAAGTTGAAAGCTTGCTTGAGGAGAATGGGGCCATGGAGAGTATGTACAGAAGGTTTGTGCCAAATAGCGTTGATGAGGAGACATTCTGGTGTAGATATTATTATAAGCTTTATAAGCTTAAGCAAGCCGAAGATGTGAGAGCTAATCTTGTGAAACGAGCAATTTCAAGCGAAGACGAGGACTTGAGCTGGGACGTTGATGATGACGATGACGATGATGAAGAGAATAAGGAACAGGGCAAAAAACAAGCTGAGAGGAGTGTCAGTTCGAAGGCTGATTCCAACGAAAATGACAACTTGGATGTCAAAATTTCCAGAAATGAGAAGGGCAATGAACAATCTGAGAAAGTTGTCAAGAACGATGAACAAAATCTGAATGTGAAGGAGAAGGAAGTAACTATTACGGAATCAAAAGGAGAGACTACTTTTAGCAGTGATGGAAAAGTGGATTCTAAGAACAATAAAGAAGAGATTGTATCAAAATATGACGAGAAATCAGGATTAGAAGGGAAAGGTGATAACGGAGAATCTTCAAAAGACAGTGATGTTTCGGTTGTATCGAGCCACCCATCAATGCCAGAGGAGGAAGATCTTGGGTGGGATGAGATTGAGGACCTGAGTAGCATTGATGAGAAGAGAGTGAGCCAGAGTGGAAGTCCAAACAGGGCTGATCTACGAAAGCGGCTGAATGCCGCAGATGAAGAGGAGGATTTGAGTTGGGATATTGAAGATGATGATGAACCAGTTAAAGCATGAAGCACAAGTTAAGTTTATTAAGAGAAAATTGATTGCACTCTCTGATTTACGTCCATAATTGCTGATCTAAATGTTATATAAATCGAGGAGGAACTCTTATTCTATATGGTTGATTTATACCTTTGAAGCGTCGAAGTGCTAGGGTCGGTGATTGTGTTACTTGAAACCAATGTGTTTATAATAATATTATATTTTTAGCTTGTTGTTTCTGTTAGCCTTTCAATTAACAGCCAAGAATCAGGATAAACTTATATTATCCTGTAATAATTTTTGAGCAATCATTAAGGATAGATGGGGGAGTGAGACTTGAAAGTCCACAGTTATATATATATATATATACCAGACTAGAGTTACGAAAGGGGTCTCAAAGTCTGGTGAAATTGCTGCAGTGGTTAGGGTGCATCAAACAATCATTTGAATCTGGGTTTGTATTTGTTTAGAAGGCTCGTAATGAGCATGTGGAATAGTTAATCTCAAACAACAGGGGGTCGAGGATGTTTGAGTCTTCTGCAAATTACAGCACCATATGGTGCTAACTTCTGATACACCTTTGGTCAAAAAGAGTACAATAAACTGTTGCTGTAGGAAATTCCTGGATACTGATGTTCCTATATTAATACAAACGTCTTTAAACTAAGATGTATAATATAATTCTCCTGTAGTCATTTCACGATGTCATCATCACTGTGTTCTTGGTGTCTTAATGAAAGATGATCTGAATTTATTAATTTCAATGAAAAATCTGCGACTATTTGTGTACTTTGTTTCGACAATTGATAGTTTCATTAAGCAACAGTAAGAAACCAGTAAATTATGCTGCTGCCGCTAATAATAATAAATAAATAAATAAACCTAGATAAAAAAAATCAAACACATCCAGTGGTTGCTCAAACTTTTTGTCTATGTAAAAGATTAAATATGAATTGCTTTAAGTTAAATACAAAATTCTGTCGTCTACGTAGATAATTCACACTCTTCAGACTTGAAACTCAACTAAACCCTACATGATTTGCATCATTGAAATGTGTACTAACCAACACTAGACCCTACTTTTACCAGGGAGAAAAAAGATGAAAGGAATTGAGACACAAACTCGTTAGGCAGCAGTCGGGCCTCATTTGTACAAGCAAATGAGCGGAACCTATTGTTGAGTTGTATATCGCTCTAGCCTTCAGGCTGCCTCAGGTTAACAACATCCCTATTTACCTTCAATGCCGACGACAGTTTCAGAAGCAGAATCTGTTACATGTTTTTCAGAAGAACGTAATGCGAGTAGGTGCCTTTTTTGAGCACGTGGTGGTAGATGCTTTGCATGCTTTCTGGATCCCACGGTCCAGGGCAAGAAAACCCCGGTACCACCCTGTGACATCCTTTTTGGACTCAACACAACTGGGCGTACTGGAGCTAGCATGACCACAGGCGCACGGAGGACTCCCCATTCGGGTATTGCATCCATTGCCTCGTATCCTCCAAGAGCTCCATTAGGCATTGCATACGGGGTTGCTATGGCAGGTTGCCATAGGGTCATGGCACCAGCCATGGGACTAGTTGGTGGTGACTGGCCTTGGTTCGCATTTGGGCGCACTCTAAAAAACGTGACGCTGACCCTTTTGTTTGATGAAGGGCACATGACATGTCTTGCCACGTCAGAACTGTTTCCCCTCATAACTAGAAGAGACCTGCAAGATTCCTGAAGTC
The DNA here is from genome assembly GCA_948208565.1 of Hura crepitans. Taxonomy (NCBI): domain Eukaryota; kingdom Viridiplantae; phylum Streptophyta; class Magnoliopsida; order Malpighiales; family Euphorbiaceae; genus Hura; species Hura crepitans. The sequence goes on from CANXYI011752679.1 coordinate 9,588, forward strand.
AAGTTAATATCCAACTTACCCCCTAACAGTTGTAAGAGAAGGAAAACTGCTCAGAGTTGCAATGCTAGTGTTAACAAGCTCATTCCTGTGTAGAATGAAACGTTCAATTGCCTACAACCCCATTAAACTTATGTGATAATGCTGTGATCTCACTTAGCTTTGTAACGAGAAATTTTTAGAGTCGAATTTGTTTACTGAACTGCCCATTCCCTCATTTCTACCGTTTGCAACCAGGCAAACATGCAAATGGAAGTAAAAGAAAACTTTAGTCTGTACCCTTCTTTCAGCGGAAGCATGAGTGGACCTCTGTAATTCCCATCATTATCACTCACAAGAGTACGCCCATATGCCATTGTTGATTCAGATAGGACAAGAGTAGAGATCGGTTGTTCCAAATGTGGGGGTTTCTGGAAAGGCTGTGAATATTCTTCCTGCATCGAATAACGCATATTTTCGACTTCCTCTCTTTCTCAAGAATAAAAGAGATTCAAAAAAACAGCTGATTACATAAAACTTGAGAAGAAAATGGAACATTTATAAGAAGATAGTATACCTCATCAAAGAAATGAATGATGCAACCGTTTGGTTTCTTGTATTCAGGTATTAGTTGCCACTGAATTAGGTGATCAATCACGCTTTGGAGAAGAGCTGGTATTGGTTCAATATTACCTGCTCCATTTTGAATATCGTTACGAAATGCCGATATTGCAGCAAATTATGCATAGTTAAGAAGATTCCCCCACCCAGAGAAGGAAGAGAGGGGAAGAGAAGTACTTTGGCTTGGAAGAAAGAACTGATCATAAATTAAGTTGGTAGAATTTGTCTATGATAAGATAATACTTACCTGTTTGGTCGTTACTTGCAGCTTCCTCCTTTACATGTCCAAAAATTGGGACACCAAGCTGAATCAGCTCTCTCTTGTTTCCCTTCATCTGCTTGTTGAATAAAATAAAAGTCTCACCTGAATTCAACATTCGTGAAGATCCAATTAGTTGTCATGAACAAAGGCGATGAAAATATGATCGTTATCAAGGACACTTTTCCACATTCAAATTGTGGGTGGACGGGGTGAAAGAAAGGAAAGCAGCAAACTAAGTAGGATGGAAAAGAGAGGCAACCTTATTATTTTATTTTGTTGTAACATGCAATGGAAATAAATGTCAGGACTGTCTGAGCACAAGTGCCTTGAGATCATTTGTATCAAAACAAAATATGGAACAATCAGGTATATTAGAACTGAAACGAATGGTAATGAATGACATATGTTTAAGAATCAGGTTCAAGTATGCTTGTGTTAAATATATATATGACTAACTTTATAGCATCAGGCAAACCGCTGATGCTTGATTCACCAGTTATTCTATCAGGCTTGTTTGTTCATCAAATGTTTCTCTACTCTAGGGTAACTCTTCCAAATTGAAGTGGTCTTTACTATCAGGTTGGAAATTCAAATGGCCAAGAATGGCAGGACTAATCCATAACCATAAATCTGTAAGTGCCAATTTACCATCCCAAATTGCATCTAAAGATTCTAAAGATAGCTTGACAGTAGAAGTAGGGCAGAAAGTAAAGTTACCTTCAAGTTCCCCATTCTGACCGGCGACTCTAAGTTCATTAACAAAGTCGGTCAGCTTGGACAGCTCACTTTCAGTGAATATATCCTCATATATCTTTAAACCTTTCACAACATTCACCTGCCAGTGCGTAATATCTCTCAATCAGTAACAGCTGGCTGCCTTATTTAACAGCATATAGAATAGCGATATCTACTCTCTGAATTCCATCTTCTCTAAGGAAAGAACATTTTAAGTTTTGAATTAAAGAACTCGCCATGTGGCCTTTCACTTGTTCTTTAGCAGAGAAACCTTTATTCAACTTGATTTGATCAGGACGAGCACTGCAATCTTCATGGTTGGAACAAATGTTAATGCTCTCACTTGTGGGCTGCACCTCATGAGATCCTGCATTTCCAAGAGACAGAAAAGCATGAAATGGTGCTGGCAATATCATGATATTGGATCCTTTAGTTATAAATACCAAATTCAGTATGTTACTCAAATTCAAAAAGCACACCGACAAAATTACTAACAGTAGGCCTAGACATAATAATGATGGCTGAACCATAATGAAGCAATGAGGCAAAAGAAAAGCTGGCGAAAAATTTAGCACAAGTGCATAACTAAAGACTGCTGTCCATCGATTATCTTGTTGTAAATCTGATGCCTAATTTAAACAAAATATAAAATGTAGCTGTTCTTTGAACAACAACTAAGTTCTAATTTCATGCTAAATAGTGGCAGTTATATGGATTTTCTGTCTACAAATCCTTTGTTCTTTGAACAACAACAATAATAGTCTGAATGCATAAAACAAATCTGAATTCCATTAGAGTCGTAGATTTGCTTACTTGCTAACTGCTATTCCTTTATTAGCTTTCGGTTGAAAGGCTAGGATAAAACCTATTACCTCTTCAAATCTATTAAAGAAGTTCATTGCATTCTTATGCATGACAAGGTTCTCACCGCCCAACTTAATATTCAGTGTATGATAGAGATTCCAAAATCTGGACTCGTCGAGATAACACAGAGAACAGACATGTAAAAATAAAACTCACATTTGAAATTCAGGTTACTTATCCAACTATGGATTAAAGGAGTCTCATAAGAATATTGTGCATCATTATTGATATTTTTCATAGTTTTATAGCACTGATTTATGCAGCAGACAGACATTGTTGATTTCTATTTTTAATTTTTTCGTTTACTCAGACGGGCTTCATGCGTATATAATTCAAATAATAAAGATAAGCACTGTGCTTAATTAAACTACAACTCATTAGGCTATTCTAATATATTGGTGGGCTGACTTAATAAGAAGTGTCAAATACTTCTTTTTAACAGCTCCTTTTTTACCTTTTTTTTTTATTTATTACATGATAAATGTACAAGTAAATTAAAATGTGATACTGAATTCAAAGAAAATGGAGATATGTCCTATAAATGCTGCAAAAAGTGAATAGAAGATAATAATAAAAAAAAGTCTCAGCTCTTATCTGGTTAATAATTCTAAAACATGAATCAAATCCCTATCAATTAATTAATTAACTATTCTTAATCTTTTTTCATACTGGACATCCATCTACAGTCTTCCCAGTGAGTACCTTTGCTGAAAGCCGTATTGAGTTCCTAACCATAATCCTTCTCGTTGTTTGAAACAACATTTCTCACTGGTCGGCAATTGCCTTTTTCCTACCATACTGGGAGCTCCAGTCCTCCTTGAAAGATTCATGCTCTCAAATCTAAAGGTTCATATTATTTTTTTTATTTTTTATTTTTTTACTTTTTAAATAATTTGAACTATTGGTTTTGGTGTTCCGATAAATAATTGTCACGTGTTGTGACGAAAGCTGTCGACTTTCCAATTTGTACACTGTGGGGGTACAACACGTAGAAGCCAACAAAGCTATAAAAAAGAAAAGGCTTTTTTATTTCTTTTTTATTTTCCTTTTTGTCACTATGAAAGTCAAGACTCAAGAGATTCGAATTTCGAATCGACTTATTCGGCTCCCGAAACAAACTATTTTGTCCTCCACCCTTGGTACGCCCACCCAAAAGACCACTGAGTTGACCCGCCAACACGGCCCAGTCTAATGAGTCCTACCCACCCCGAGTTCCACAAGTATTAATAACTTGGGCCTTGGCAATTACCAACCCCCGAAAGTTTGTCAAAGCTCCAACAACGCACGCCACTTGGACCCTTCAAAAGCAGCCGTCACGTCGGATTTGAGATCAGACGGCTGCTATCATACGCCGCCTGTAGTAAAAATCGTTGCACACATCTCCAAGCAGTTGCATCTAAGGTAAGAGTATTCGCTACTCCCAAAACTAACTGTAACAGGATGTATAGAAGCCTTTCCCAACCTCGAAATACTCAAACCCCTTCAAAATCTCCACTCAACCACCGTATTATTTTTCTTCTCAGATTTTTTTTCCAAAAAAAAATTGTTTTGTCATTTTCAAACAAGGTCTGTAGAAAATTTGATTAAACAAGAATTTCTAGAAATACTTTTGGGTTGCATAAATAAACAAAGTAGAAAAGCAACTGTAAGTTTGTAAGCATCAAACACAAATATGGCATAACAGAAGTTTGAATTCAAAGTTTTGATAAAATTGCAAAACGAAAGTTGAATCTCCGATCTGATGGAGAAAAAAAATGGTTTCATCGATTCCTAAACAAATAAAAATTCACACTGCTGATTAAGTTTCACTTTTTAGCTACCAAACGATTTAATAAATGAAAATTAACTTTTCCTCTTCTCTTTCACTTACAAGAGAAAAAGGAAGGGAATAAAAGGCATATTCCAATTTTTTTTCATGAGAAAATAACGAAAAACTAATGGATATATTAGTTTCCGCTGTTCAGGAAAATAAATTAAGAGAAAACCAGTACTCCATGACTTTAGTAGAATTACTCTCAATTATATTGAGAACTACTGTGAGTCACAATTTCCAAAAACAAACAAAAAATCATAAAAAAGCTTAAACAGTGGCTACCGATGATCATAACTGGCATTTATAGTAAATATAAGAAGACAACAGCAATTTCCTTTGAAATAGTCATAATTTTGAGGGTTTCAAGATTATATATACTTACCTGAATCAGATATATCACTATCAGGCGAATCCTCCTCTTCAACTACTTCACCGCCGTCATCGCCATTTCCCAAAGTTTCAGCAATTTCAGTTGATTTCTCTTCCACTATCTCATTCTCATCCAAACAGACCTCTTCCGCCACCACTTCCTTCTTTTCCTCATTTTCAGCAAATTTTTTCGCATCCAATTTCCTCTCCTTCACTAGCCGTAGCTCCAGCGCCACATCAGCAATCGAATGGTATTTCTGCATCTGAAGCACAGGGATCCAATTCAGCCTCCTCCGATGAATGGCCGCGAATACCGCCTCGTACTCCGATCCTGCTCCGCCACCGAGCTGCACGAGATGACTGCAGAGCGCATCGATTATAGCGTTGGCAGCGGCGAATTCCCCGCGAAACCAGGAAAGAACCGCGTCCTTGGTGAAAGCGTCAGCCATCATGAGCGGCTGCGTAGGAATAGGCACTACAGTGGGCCCCAAAGGAGGAGCTCGATCGGTAGGTGATGCTGGGCAAACCGCCATCGGCATCACGGCCAAGCTCTACTGATATAGCAAATATGTTAAATATATGGAGCTCCAAATCACCAGTGTTCAAAGCGTGGAGGGTAAGATGCCGGGCCGAGATGTTGTTGATCAAGAAAGAGGAGGAGAAACGCAGAGAGAGAGAGAGAGGAGTGAAAGCAAATGGGGCAGTGGGTCGGGTATCGCTAACACATGGGAGGTTTTGGTTGATGAACTGAGAAGAATATATATTTGGGGACTGGAAGGGCTTGGGGCACGTTCGTGCCTTGTGGGGTCCATTCTTTTGACATGGCAATATATAAACGATATGACGTGGCACAACACAAATTGAAAAAAAAAATTGAAGGTTCGTTAGCAGGGAAAGATGGTTAGCCCGCCTGGGCGTTGAGCCTCAATGCCGGGAGCTTTAGAGGGGAAGGTGGTTGCGAATTTACTAAAATAGGCTTCTCCTACAGAAACTATTTACGCCAGGTGCTAGTTTTATCTGGCCAGGACGTAAATGCGAAGGTCCGTAACGATTCAAACAAATATTTAATAATATTATTATGAACCAAAAAAATATTTAATACTACTCCCCTCAAATAAACTTATTTATTTTTTCACACTTATTCAAATAAAAATTAATTAACGTAATTGAAATTATACTAATTTTTTTATTATATTTTCAGAATAATTAAGTAATAATATTATAGCCATTAATATAAATGATGGGACACATTAAATTTGATAATTAAAAATTGACTATAATATAAATGAAAATAAAATTATATATATATATATAAAGTATTATTTTTTTTCTTTTTTATATTGGAATGCTAATGCGTAATTTTAGAAGTATCGCATACTTAAATATCAAATATTGATTCGGAGAAAAAAGAATAAAATACATTTTTATATCTCTAAATTTTTTACTTCCTTTTAAATGGAATTTTTATATTAAAATTTTTTACAGTTTGTCATTTTAATTTTAATCACATTAAATCTTTATTTAATAAAAAAAATTTATTAAAAATATTATATTTTAAAAAAAATAAATTTTAGTGGCAATCATAAATAAATTTGATGTAAGTGGAGGTCTGAAATCGAAGGAAATATTTTGAGATTCAAAAATGGAATCCATTAAGCAGAAAAGTTGAAAATGAAAAAAATTTCAAAAAAATCCAAGCAATATGCTTCGAGTTTAATTGTAAGACCCGCGAAAAATGATTTTTTGCTGCAGTCTCTGCTCCGATAGACTCCAAAGGCCTGGGTTTCGAGTTATATACTGAGATCCGAAAAATTAATATTTTTATCTATTTTTAGGTTAAAAAATTAGAAACAGTGAAAATTTTCAAAATTCATACTTAATATTTTAGAATATTTTTTAAATAATTTATAAATTTTTGAAATATTATGAAATAATATGAAAAACTAATAATAAAAAATTAGAGTTCTTAAGTATTTTTAGCTTGAAAAAAAATGAATTGATAGATTTAGATTTGAGATTTGAGATTTATTTTTTGATAATTTATAACCACTTTGAAATGTTAAGAAATGATATAAAGAACTAGAATTTAAAATGTTTTTATTTTGAAAAAACTAGAAAGTGCGAAAATTTGATAGATTTTGTAATTATTTTGTTAATTAAATTATAAAATTTTAAAATATTAAAAATAATATGAAAAATTAGAATTTTAAAGTATTTTTAGGTTAAAAAAAATGTGAAGGTATGAAAAATTAATGAATTTAGATTTAGGATTTTGTAACTATTTGTAGATTAATTAAAATATTTTTTAAAAATTTTAAGAAATAATATAAAAATTATAGTTTCAAAATATGTTTATGTCGTAAAAATTGAGAAAGTGCGAAACAAATAATTTTTATTAGTTATAAATAATTTGAATGAAAATGAGTAAGGTATAAAAAATATTTGTCAATTTTTAAACTTTATCTGAAAAAAAGGCACATGAATCGAAAAATTAAAAATCTATTATTTATTTCAAATATTAAAATCAAATCAATTTTTTTTTAAAAAATCAAGTCTATCAAATGTTATATTATTTATATATATATATAATAGACATGTCGAGAAGGCTCGAAATGAATGAAATAAAAAAATTTTGCTTGTAAATTTCAATCTCAAAAATAACTTTAAAACTCTAAATTTTCATATTATTCCTCAATATTTCAAAAAAAATATAAATATATTATTCAAAAAATATTTTAAACTATAATTTTTCATATTATTTTTTAATGCATCAAAAAATATTTAAATTAATCAACGTCTGCAATTAATCAACAAAAAACCAAATTTATTATTTTTTACACTTTTTCATTTTTTTCAACCTAAAAATACTTCAAAACTCTAATTTTTATATTATTTCTTAATGTTTCGAATTTTTATAAATTAATCAACAAAATAGTTACAAAATCGCTAACCTAAAATCTATTAATTTTTCACACTTTCTCCTTTTTTTAAATTAAAATATGTCAAAAACTCTAATTTTTCATATTATTTCTTAATAT
>CANXYI011752865.1:0-22444 GCA_948208565.1 Hura crepitans
GTCATTACCACCTGAGGTATTGCTACTTTTAAAAGCGACACTATACTCTAAAAATGTCTCCTGAATCCTAACCTCATCTTGGAGTCTCATCTCAAAAATTGACCAAAAAAATGGAAAGTATTGCACATGAGAGGAAGAATAGTTGAAGGTGAATGGCAATGCTGTAATGGTCGATAAAGTAGTGGTGGTTTTGTCTGCAGCATCAACAAGAATGGCAGCAATGGAGGAGTCGCAGCAGAAAAATGAAAAAGTCAAGAGAGTCATAGTAGAGGAATAGGCAAAAATCACAGTAGTAGCAAAGAGAAAAGGCATGAGAAAAGTTATTTTCACAAAAGAGCCACCGATGAAGGAAGAGAGAGATGAAGCAAAAGTAGAGTAGTAGAGTAACAAAGATGCAAGAGGAAAGAGATGGCAAGGTAATGGGGTTTACGCAGATATATAGGCAGGAAAGGACACGAAAAGACCCGTAATTATTGAGGACCTCTCATCCAATCATAAAATTGGAATTTAACACTTAAAATTAAACCACCTAGAAAGGCGTGAATAGCAGCTCACCAAACGGCAGCTACTGGTACCCGAAAGCAAAACGAGGAGGCATTCGCACCTCTGAAGGACACAAGGTGTATCAACATAAATGTCTCTTGATTGTTGGGGGAACTCCGATACCCAAACCAACACTCTATCTTCAAAGCTCCGACCTTCACAAGGGCCAAGAGGTCCCAGTTCGGCTGACTAGGAAAGCAATTCTAGGGTAGGGTGCTCGTTGGTTGACTACTAAGCTGTCTCCAAGCCAACCTAATACAAGGTCCAGTGGGTTGTATCATCATCATTCATGAACTCAATTAACTTAATACCAAATGTCATTTTATGATCCACAACAAAATCAAATTAGCCTAATAACCATTCAATTAAATTAAAATTACACTCATTATTCACTAGAAATATCAGACGAGAGTAATTCACAGAGTAAAGTGATCATGTCAATTTGTAAATTTTCTATAATTATACATATCAATAATGAAATGTAGTGTTATTACATGTAAAAGATTAGAAGATTTCACACGCAAGAAAGTTGCACTCCTATGGTTAACCCTTTACAACATTCAACTCCTTTATATTTATAAAGAAAGATATGCATGGATGATCCATGTTGCTTCGGCTACTTAAAGTAAAAGGTTTGCAAGAGTTATAGATCACAAGAAAATCCTAGTTTACAATCCAAATATGATTAGTCAGTATAATTGTGCATACATCAACTATAGCATAAGGACAAAAAATACAGTGATTTCACTGGTCAAATGCAATAACAATCATGGAACGATGCACCAGGAAGAGAGAGAGAGAGAGAGAGAGAGAGAGAGAGAGAGGTTTATAAGCATAGATGAAAGAGGTATTGGCATTGTTCCTTTAAAGGAGAATATACCCAGTTTATAATCCAAATGCAGCGGTTCATAGTTAGGAGGAAATTAGATGATGGAAGCTAGAAGGTAATACCTTTTTCTTTAACATCAATCTGTAATGTATCCAGTGTAATTATGCCGTCTGTCAAGGGAAGAAGCTCAAGCTTGATGGTGGCTGTCGATTGAGCAGGCACACATCTGATGCAACCACAGTTTGTTGTAATTTTCTATCCAAACATAATCAGGAAAAAGAAGAGAACAAAAGGAAGAATCAGATTACCCTAATGGAACTCTGCTCTGTAGCCACAGATGTGTATAACCAAAACCATTACTTGGAATGACATCAGATATGGCAGAAGACTGCTCACTAGTAGAAAGAGAGTTTACTCCATCATTACCACTCTCTTTTGGATTCTCTGACAGAGGCACAGAGCTTAGCCCCTGTAGTGTTGTACCATGACTCTCCCTGCTTAACCTGCCTCTGGACTTGGCCAAGCCAACAAATGGACTCATTGATGTTCTTGGGGAAGTCAAGGACCCAACAGAAGGAGAAGTAAATGAGGCAGGAGCAAGAACTGTCATAGTCAAATCTTCAGGTGTCAAGTTCGATGCCTGAAGGGTTAAGACCTGGCAATTAAAGAGGCTTAAATCAGCTACCTGAAAAGGTAAAATAAAAGAACAAATAAAAGAAATGAAAACAGCTATATCAAAAAAACCTGAACCGGAAGCTGAGAGGCTCTTTCATGAGGTCCATTAGATAGTCCGGACATTGCAGATGCAATAGTGATCATAAGATCCCTTGAGATACGTGGTCGCCAACTAGTTGGCTGCTTGAAAAACAACCTTGACTCTACATTTAATATAAACACCAAAACAAGAAAACTGAGAACAGAAAAAGATTAGGAATACTACAGATGATAACTACACAGGGAATGAACAGTTACCAGTGTAGTTGCATCTACAAGATACCATAATTGCATACTTATCAGTACTTGACACACTCCTCCCTTCAATGGGATTTTGTGCAAGATGCAAACTTGATGATTGGGAAGTTCTTTTTTCCAGAACTTTGAAATCTTTCTGCATAGAACTAGCTGGCTTAAGAATAAAAGAGTGCTCCTCACCTCTCCTGCAATGAAGCTTAATATAAGCTAATGACAGATAAAATTCTTATCACTCAGAAAACTATATACCGATTCGTTCTGGAAATCAAAAACTGCTAGAAACCAGTGATTGTAGTTGATATTTTCTTTAATGACAAATCAAGGACTGACTTATAATTACACGGGAAAAATGTGTTCATACGATCACCCAGTTAAGAACAGGTCAAATTCATTAATCGCATGTAACAATCATTCCACTAGTCAGAAACCAAATATTCCCTGTCTCTGCTCTATGCTATTCTTGTCCACATAAAAACAGGGTGGCATGAAGCCTGGATTCTAGGTTTTCTGTTCTATGTATAGCAGTACACTTTTCATCTTGTTAAATGCAACAAAAAGAAGTAAATGAATTATAAGGCTTTCTAGATCAACTATTGAAGCATTCTCATAGTGGAGTAGGCAGGATCACACAAAGCAAAGCTCAAAATCTTGATGCAACAATTGTATGAAATATTAATCCATGAATTGGCAGTGAAACAAGTAGCAATATACTATTTAGCATTATAAGAATGAGCTTCAACAAATTTCAAGATCATGGAAGTTAACATATATTGGCATCAAAGTCAAGGATCTATTGCACAAATAAATATTCCTGTACTCCAAGTATAAAAGGAATTGCTCCCATTAAAGACAATTATGCATCAAAAAGATATCATCTTAACAATAGTCCAACTATGTCTGTGGGATTAACTAAACAAGAGAGAGCTACTCGTGAAAAATATCAACCATCTGTAAACAACCACCACCAGATACACGGCAGCTGGATTAAACATGGTAAACACAGTTGATTAAACAACAACCTGAGGGCTAGATTTGGCAAAGAGTGATCATTTCCAGCTTCAATACACACAATTGGTACGGAGGAAGGTGAGCCAGCCTTTGAGGCCTCCTCAAAAACAATTGTTATGGCATCTATATATACCACAATTTCTGGAGTACTCAGTGGAGAAACATTCTGCAAAACCACATCTATAAAGTTAAATAAGAACAACAAATTTTACAAACAAATTGCAGTAAGCATCCAAATAGACTTATCAGATAAGTATATCATATTCTGAGAGTAAAGATAGCATTTATATAGTATTAAATTCTCAGTGCACACCTTTATTAGAACACTAAGAAGGTCATCTGTATTGCAGTCAGCAGCAAAAGAACGGATTTCTACTGGCTGAATTATTTCAAGTTTTCTCCTCCACCTCCTCCCTGGAATGTAGATGCCTTCCAACCCACAACATACAGAAAATCTTTCTCGTTCTAATGATATGCCCTGAAAAGATAAAGGACCTTCATTGCCTCTTCTTTTACCTTTCCATAACTCCTGAGATGAGTACTGATTCCCGTCACCAATGTCAACGCCAGGCTTATAATTCTGGGCTTTACCAGTTTGAGCAGATGATGCAGTATTTTGAGGCAATGATGACATGGAATAACTTCTAAAATTAGAGAAAAGCTGGGAACCAGAAGCAGTAGGCTTTTGAGGAGTGCCACCAATTCCTGAAGCAGAATTTATTCGACTAGGAGATGGAGAACGGGGTGGAGGAGAAATGGTGTTATCTAAAGGAAGCAACCATTTTAACAATTCACGACATGGGTCATGATACACACCATCAGAGTTGTCCTCATGCTTAGAAGACATATTTCTGTCTTGGTATTTCTCAAACTGAAGAATCTCAATGACAGGATCCATCAAAAAATTAACACCAATATTAACTTGTAAGAGTATCTGCATCCTTCCAAACAAACAAACGCAATAAGAAACTGTAGCCAGATCAATTGATTTAAAGTAACACCGGTAAGCATCATATTGCCACTACAATACAAACTGCAGGAAGAATATAAACTGCAGTGCCCTAATAAAACATAAATATAAGTAATACTTCCTCCAGTCCTTCCATAGATTATCAAAAGTTATCCCCTCGTATTGTGAATCATACATCGCATGATGTGTTAATAATTCAAATGATATCTACAAGTATTTTCACAATTTCTTGATTCCCATGAACAAGTAAATAAAGATATAGAATGCTGCAAGGAATACAGATATGCATACATATAAACCGATGAAACTACTCTGATAGTTCAGTCAAATAAAACAGTCCTTTACTTGAAAACTTTGTCTAAACACTTGCATAACGGGAACTTTTCAGCAAACTTCTGTCTTGAAGATGCAAACACATAGCCAAATTCAATACACGAAGTCTTAATTCATGAAACTTGATTCTAACATAGTTGCTCCATAAATATTTTTCTTCTATTTGATAAAAAGGGGCTCCTATTAAAACACACACACACACACACACAGAGAGAAATTAATAACATTTTTTAAGGATAAGACATCCTCCCCTGTACACATTTACATTGCAAAAGGAAGAAATAAGGATAACACACTATAAATTCCATAGCTCCCTTTTTAATAGTTATCTAGTTTGAAAAAAAGGGACCATTTGGAACGACTAAATCACCAGATCCAACATATTAGTAGAACTTTCGAGCATTAACATGAAACTCACAATGACAATGCTGACATGGTATGCAGCATGCAATACGTTCGTATATAAGACAAAAACCAGAACCTCCAAAATGTTGAGTCTAGCACCAATCCAGGAACGCTATAAAAATACCAGCTAGAAGTTTGAAGCCTGTACTATATTTTTTTAAAGTAGATCAGATGAAAAAGCTACATTGTGTGCAGAGGCCCTTGGACACATACCACTATGTCTCCACTAGTGAGAGAGCAACATTTAACACTATCTCTTGCTGCCCCACCAGAGACATTAGCATCAACATTTCCTCTATCAATAAGAGCACCAAGCTGGGAACCTGCAGTTTTTTTTGTTCCATTTGTAATGACCTTCTGACCATCCATCTTTAACAGTTTTGGGTCAAAAGCACCTCTTTTGGACCAAAGTGGCTCCCCTGACTCTGCTATCCTAACAAAAAAGTGTGAATTCTTAAATCTTTGCAGCAAACTTTCAGTTTGTTTCTTGTGTTGTTCCATTCTGAGGAAAGATTCACTAGCAGAAATATCACACTGTGCATCAATCTCCTGTTTCAATGGCTCATCCCCATTTTGGTCTTCAACTTGGCCATCAGAGCGCACTTCTCCCACCTTGGAGGCCAAGGCTACTCCATCTTTTACTTTTCCATAATGTTTCTCAGGGCTTCGTATGCCGTTTTGGGACATCACAGCAGCAACTTTAAAAGGAGTGATAATTTCTGTATCCTGCTTACATGCTGACAAGCATGCCAAGATATGAATTTGCTCACCTGGAAAGCAACAGGGTTCAGGTGTCATATAACTTTGATTGCATAGTTACAGGCATTTCAAAACTCAAATAACCAAAATATAATGAAATTTAGGCACCAGGAAAAACAAATGACCGATCTAAGGAGCGCAAAGAATGTATATCTGGTGCTGTATCCCAACCATCAGGAAGTTCCCCTAGAAAAAGATATGAAGCATAAAATACACATTAGAGTTATTGAGCTTATGGAGAAATTATAAAAACGCAGCATGATCCATGGCCACATACCAAGTGAAATCTTGATAAGCACATAATTATAAATACAACACATAATTATAAATACAACATACTAATTTTTTTAATACGATAACTAATGATTGAGATAAAAAAAAACTTCACAGCAACCACATGCTACCACATTACGCAAATCACAGAAAATGTCCCAATGGAACACCATAAAAATAGACAATTAAGATCTCCATCAAGAGGTCTTTCACATAGGGTAGGTGAGATTGGGGGGATCAATGGGTAGTCTTCCTTTTTGTGCAACTCACGTCTAATTCTAATGTACAAAAAATAAAATCCCAAATGAGAAAAATAAAACACTAAATCTTCCTATTAAAAAGACTCGAACATTGTTGACCAAAATAATTTCCAAATGAATGCCATTTAAAAAAAAGAAAAAGAAAAAAAAAAACCTTCTACGAACCAATTGAAAGAGCCAATTTCAGGCTTCAAGTTCCCCTTTTGCTGCCCAGGGACATCAAGAAATGAAATTTGACAAGAGCCACTGACCAAGAAAATAAGTTAACCTATGAGGAAAGTCTCACCTTCTAGATTACATCAGGAAAGGAAATGGAAAAGAAATTTATTCAACACCAGAATAGAATTGCAGCGTAGCATGTCATTTGGTTCAAGTGTCAAAAACTATAAGCAAGCAAATCAAAACATCATATACATCTCTTATAGAAAGTGAAATGAGCCATTCATATTCCCAAAGAACGAGAAGTTCGCTATAATAACAAAAATTGGAGGAACCATCTACTTGAAACCAAAAATGGGAAACAAAAAGAAACAAAAGCAAAGTCGCTTTATTCCTTATGATTTATGCACATGCTGTCCGCTTTGCACATTCTATCCTTAAATTGTCTATTAGATCGCTCTGAACCTCATTTTCAAAAAGAGATGAATTTGGAAAGATCCAAGTAACTACTATTCCTCACCTTCTTTTGCCCCAACAAAAAAGGAAAGGAATACAGGTAAAAAAAAGAACAGAAAAAAGTAATTGCAAAAGTGAAATTCTAAAGAGGGAAATAAGAACACTTCACAAAATTCACTCTATAGAAATTAAAGGAAAAATGGAAAAAAAAAATTATACCATCAAGCATCCAACAGGACTAATATCATTGGGTCCAGCAATCATGTGTGAACACAAGTGGGGCATGGCAGAGTGAAACAGTTAGCTTTTACATAAAATTAAAGCTTTCTGTATGTCAGAGAAATTCTTCAAGAGAAACACGTTATCATGGCATTACTAAAGTAGGAATACTCAAACTTCCAAATAATTATTTTTGGTTTATCATTTGAAGAAAGAGAGGAAGGAGGCCGGGGGGGGGGGGGAGAGAGAGAGAGAGAGAAGGGGACGGTGTGCTACAGCTGGTGGCAAAAATAATTTCATTTCTTTCCTTTTATTTAGTTTCTTAAATTAGCTAGCTGATTACAAATAGAATTAATCTGATTTCTTTCCTTTTATTTTAGTTTCCTAGACTAGAAGAGGTTTATTTTAGTATCTCCATATTTCATCCTTAATTAGGGAACTTTCCTTATTATTGTAATAATAGTCTCTATTTAAAGAGATAAATGAAATAAAAACAAAATAAGCAGAAACTTTACTAAAAATTCTAAGAGATCGGGTTCTCTCTCTAATGAGTCCTAAGGTTCTTGCTCCCTTTGACGAGCTTGAGTTAATGCCCGGTGTTCTGATCCTCAAGATGGGACCACAACATGATGAGAGAACCTATTCATAAACTAATAGCAAAAAACACGTTCTGGGATAGACCAACCAAACAGTACTTATGATAATGTCTAACAGTAATTTTATCAAGCACATAACAAAACACTGCTAAATTGGAAGAGAAAGAGCCCTTCAAGACCCAAATAATCTGAATACTTCGTATTAGAGATCCAATTCAAAAATAAAATAAGGTTCACCAATTATGGATAATCTAGCAGGGGCAGACCCAGGATGGATGAAGGGGGGGATCAAATTTATATAGGAAGGAGTTAAACTTCACATGTCACTTTTCCCGTCAAATTCATCACTGTGACCATTCAAATATTCGCTCCCTTACAATCTAGACTTACTTTAAGCAATTTTTGTCAGAAACGGGAAGAGTTATCTGCCATTAACATCACATCTCTATCATAAATAAGGGCACCTTTCACATCTGCCTCAATGACCTCTCTATTGGTTACTTGTGTTTAGTGAAGGCACAATAAGGAAAGTCTCCATAGGCTTTGACCTGATGAAGAAACTTGGATTAGAACAAGAATATCATGTGCTTCAGATAACATCAAGATATATGGCAGAAGGCACTGATACTAATTATATTATTGCTCAATTAGATGTCAGGTAACAACAGGAAATGGTTAAATATACAATATTCTTTCTTTAAACAGAACATGAGAGCTGATGAACAATTTTCCAATGCTTTAAATGATCATAAACAAAAGCAGATCAGGATGCATATTTTATGCATGCAGTCATACATTCTACTTGGTGAATCAATATGGACAAGCTACCCTAATGATTGGGTATTACCTTGAGGAATAGTTATCCATCCTTCTTCTTCAGAAACATACGAATGGTTCTCTGCAGCAAGAATGTCATTATTTGCACTTGCAGCACCTGCAGTGCCGTTGTCATCTCCAATTCCCTGAGACTCTTCATCATGACCTTCACACATAGGAGATCGGGGGAATGCATCTTCAGCTATAAGACGTTCCAAAGAACCTGATGTTTTCAATGGAGAGCGCAGGTCTATAGGAGGTTCACTTACAGTGACCTGTTCTGTCAATGCATTATTGCTAGTATACCGCTGTAGAAAATTCATTATCCCAGTCTCTGTAGAGCAAAATAATTCTGTCACTGGGAGATTAGATGAGTTATGACACATGTAAGAAGTTGGTGCATGCGCACCTTGCTGGGGGATGATAAAGAAAGGGGATCATAGATGAGAGCGTACACTTTAATTGATCAAATTAAAGAACAATGCAAACTAAAAATTAAGAAAAACAGCATTTGGCCATTTAAATCATTATTGCAGAAAGGATCTATGTATAGCCTCAATTTTTCTCATATAATACTACACCACTGCAAGATATAACTTCGATCTTACTCCATCAGCAAAGGAAAAAATTCGTACAAAATTTTACTTCAGCGGGTTTAAATAACCAGCATCCAGAATTACGTGATCGTTAAACAACATTGAAGGCTTAAACTAATACGCTTCTCAACGATTTGGAATCGAATTGAACTGATAACAAACATGGAGATAAATTAAAAGCACAAATGAAACAACAGTGTGAAAAAAATTTCCAATTCAAGAGCTACCATCCAACTCATTGTATTCAGTAAGAGGCAGGAAAACCAGAAGGCGAATCAGAATCAAGCACACGTAGAGATCCATGACTGTAATATATGTATTCCTTTATTAAAGGAGACGGTGGTTTTAAATTTCATCGGAAATGAGGATGAGAGTTTTACCTGATCGGAGATCCAACCAGAAATTGGCCTGAGAAGCGAGACATGCAATTCTCAGGACAAAAGAAACGAGCAGGAGAAAGAGACGCTTTTCGGGCTTAATGAGTCCCTGTCTCCATCTGATTCTTCAATTAAAATGAGGGCCTTCTTGGCCCTCCAATTCCTAACAAAGCCCACAATTAGAAATTCAAGAGCCCACCAGGAAGAATACGGCTTTTTTCACACACTATGATTGGACTGCTGTTTATTATTCTTTGGTGACGTCTGTAATATACCAAATTACACGTGGCTACAGTATATTTGTTATATTTAATAAATAGTTTTATTTCTTATATTTAAATGCCTAATTTTGAATTATTAAATAATAAGTAAAGGTAAAATAATAAAAAAAACAATTTAAGTAACAATATAAACACATTGAATTCAAATTAAAGTATTGATCTAAATAGATTGAATTTGTTATTGCATAAAAAAAAAATTAATGTTTATTGTTACATGATAATAGATTCTAACATACCTAGCACAAGTTTTGTTTCTCTTCTCTCATCTCTTAGATTGATGATAATGTGCGAAACTTATTTGCCATCATGTGTGACAATGTTAATTGGAGTACTATGTTTGGAATTATGTGTTGGAACATATGAAAACAAAGTAACATGTTTGTCTTTAATAATGAGAACTTTTGTTGTGTTAATGTGATTGCTCAAAGTTTAAGTTGGGCAAGAAATATGGTGGAGAATGATAACCCTTGCACCATAAAGGATAGGAATGTTATAACTAAAGGATTCTTCAGATAAAATGGGATAGTCCTCTTAATGGTTAGGTTAAAATTAATTCTGAGGGTAATGTGCAATTAAGTATTCAAAGATCTACTTTGGGTGGGGTAATAAGAGATGAGATGGGTAATTGGATTGTCAGGTATAGTAGGAGCTTTGTCGATTGTCCTGTGGTTCAAGCAGATCTATGAGGTTGTTTTGATAGTCTTTCAATGGCTTGGGATATGGGGTTTAGGAAGTGTTTTAAGAAGTTGATAACAATGTGGTTCTCATTTGATCATTGGCTCTAGTGAAAATGCAAATGGATGGGTTCTAGTTTGAAGTATTAAGGATTTCTACAAATGGAAGTGGATTGTGTGTGTTTGTCATACTTACCGTGAAGCTAACAAAGTAGCAGATTACATGGCTAATTTGTTGATTATGGATAAACATGGCCTTTTTGTTTACAATAGACATTCTCAGGGTGTCTCTCCTCTCATTCTCAGTGACTTGATGGGAATTTCTTATGATAGATACCGTCATCTTTAGTTTTGTCCTTTTTTAGGGCTTTCCCCTCTGTCTATAAAAAAACGGATTCTAACAATATATTTAAAGTAACAATTAAAATAAACATTATTATGAATATTATGATATAATACGTTAACTAATAATGATCCAAATAAAGGATTGATTATTTAGAAAGATTATGCATTACCCATAGTCATGGCTCTTGACAAACCAAACTATAGTGGTTTGTTGGTGTTTGGTGGTGGAACTGACAACGATTTGGTTGTGAATGTAAAGTGTAATAATTTAATTCCATTCGGTTTGTGGATATGGACAATGAATTTTAAGGTAGCTTTTGAATAAATGAATTAAGTTGTTTTATAGTTAATTTTAAAAAAATGATTTAACAGTGCATATCAATATATATAATATTGTTTAAAGAGTTTGATTTAATAAATTAATATGGCATATAAATGTTATAAAATATGCATTTTTTAGTTAAAATTTAAAATATAAACATAAACGAATTACAATGATAAGAAATTAAAATTTAATTGTTAGATTATCATTGGTTTTTATAATACTAATATATCGGAGGTACTTAAAAAAATTCAAATGCTAATTTATTTCGTAAATACATGAATTTCAATTTTTAGATATATTGTTTAGTTCATAGTATACATTAAACATGAAATTTATTTTGTAAATGAACTTTTTTATAATTAATTGGATTTTTTTTGTTCAAAGGGATTCCATAAATAAAAAAAAAATTCATAGAATAGCTATTAAAGGCATTAGCAGATAAAGGAAAAAGCCCTGTTTTATACATATTAACCACCCCATCTACCATCCTATTCCCTTCTTTAGAAACAAGCAAAAAAGAGTACATATGAAAGTTTCTCATAAGCAGAAGAATATCATCAATAATGGCTGTGACCTCCTTGTGTTTTTCTACCATTAACAAAAAGAAAAAGATAATTGTTATCATATTCAAAAAGGACATATTTAAGGCACCAATGTCTAGCCATATATACTACATTTCTCAAAGCAATAGCCTCTACCATGATAACCAATTTGGCCTGTCTTTCTCTCCATTAGACATCTAACATCTTCCCTTCAGCATTCCTCACGACACACCCACTAATTCTACTTTGATCCACTTGCAATTCCCACATCAAAATTAATTTTGATCACATTCCTTGGAGGGGGGAACCCAACTTAAAGGTCAAACCACTTCATGCTCCTTAAAATTTCTTTACTCTTGCAGCATTAAGTTGATAAATTCTTTATGATTAATCAGGGTCTTATCTATCACCTTTCTACTATTAAAACTAGGTTTGTGCAAAAATCAATTTAAACTTAAATAAAAATTCAATTTGGTCTATTTAGGTAATTCGGTTCGGTCATTTTAAAAAATTGTTTAATTTGGTTCGATTCTATTTATGAGGTCAAAAATCTAAATAAATCGAACCAAATCGAATTTAGTATTTTAGATTAAAGTTTTAATAATTTTCTTGTAAAGCCCACAAAAATATATTTAGATATTTATATTTTATGTTGATTTTAAGCCCAAATTAAAGAGCTCAATGACAAAGCCTAAATCAATAAGACTGAATTGAAATATTTTGTTTCGATTGGTAATTTTCTACCTAATTCAGTTTTTTTATTATTTTGGTTCGATTTTTGAACTAAACTTACCAATTTACAACCCTAATTAAAACTGCATCCTCTAAACACAATATTGTTTCTGGCTAACCATATTTCTAACAAATATATGCCATAAGTTCCAGCTCATGGGTTGGAGACTTTTTAGGCATATTCCGCAGAGTCTCTCACTAACTCACTATAGATATAGATCCACGAAAATTTGGTTTATACCATATAAGTGATAGAAATCAAACTCTTTGTGCATAATAACACAAGAAAAGGCAGTATTCTAATGTCTCCTTATCCTTTTTACATATACCATACAAAGGACTAATAGTAATACCCTTATTTGCCAAATTTGTATTAGTAGCCAAAACCTTGACATAGACTCTCCACATAAACATTTTGACTTTAGATGCAACCTTTAAATTCCATTAAGAAAACCAGAAACTACTAAAGTAACAAGTAAAGTATGATGCTATACAATTAGTTGGATTTTACAAGTTAAATTTAAGCAAATCATTATAAAGCTCTTGAAATTTAATATTTTTCAATTTCAGCCTATAGTTTCTATTTGATACTTTTAAGCCTTTGATATTTCATTTTTGGCTCATTAAGATTTTAAGTAATGTACTGAATGAAATATGTAACAAACTTGTGGTGAAAATGAGAGGTTTTGAAGTGAGAGTTTTGCAAAGCTCTTTGTGTCACACCTCAACTTTCGATTTGATATTCCGCGAGGATGTAATGGAAATTTGAGGGGAAAAAATAAAATAGACATACAGATCGAATAAAGTCGATTGGTATAAACAACGGAGTGAAAAATAATCAAAGGGCAAAAGGGGAAATACATGAGAAAGTGAATGGCCAAATTGAAAACGTGTATTTGGTGGCTAAAAAGATAAGACAGACATATGAAAGTTATAAGGAATAGACATATGGCATATAAATGATGAGAAAATGTAAAAAGATTGAGATTTGAAAAATGGTCCCGATAAATAGTGATATGGAGTCATCAATAGTGCACTTCGGATCCAAATAAAGCCAACCCTATCAAGTGGTAGGATAAATTATCAAATAAATTATGATGCAATTTGAGAGCCAAATGAGGTCATATAGGAGGTTAAAATAAAAAATGAAATCTAGAATATAATCCGAAATAAATAGTAACCCCGTTCAAAGCCAAATCAAAAATTTATAAAATGAGTTCAAAAAAATTCAAAACCTAAACACCTTGATGCTAAAAAATTTCAACGAATTCAAAAATCACAGACTTGGAATTTTTTTTAGCATGAGAACTATTAAAAATAAATTAGTCAAATTAAGTGGGAAAAATGACAAATTAATTATATAAGCACAACATGATATTTTTGTAGGGAGCATTGGCAACCATTGGATCAAATAATGACATATGAGATCTTAGCCATCCAAAACAAAATGAAATAAATAAATATAAAAGAAAATAAAGACACTTGTATTTGATCATAGCCATACATGTGTGACATGTTTAATCTTGGCCATTGAAACACGTGTATAAATAAGGAAATAATTTAGAATAAACTCATAAGTTTCAGCCAACTCTTCTCCATTTTCTCCCCTCCATGGTTGAATTGTACCCCTCCATTTACCTTTTAAAATTATTTTGTTAAATAATATATTTAAATGAAAGCTTACATCAACCACTCTATTAGCCCTTTAAGAGATTCATGGAAGGTGGATTTAGAGGAAGAAATGATTATGAATACAAGTGTTTGAGGCCATACATAAGTTAGTAAGTGATTCCCAAACTAATAAATTATATGAGTTATTTTAGGTTATAAGATAATTATTTATGTATTTAAGTTAAGAAATTGTGATTAATGGAATTTTAGTGAATTTTTACAAGAGGAAAACCAATATGAAAGTTAGAGAAATTGAAGGATGGATGATGATGCGATGAAACTGAAAAGGTATAGATGAAGAATTAATGGATTAAAGCTTATAGAAGAGGTAAGTGTATTCTAACACTATAATTTTTTTTTATGTGAAAATATGTAAATTATGATTCTTGCTTGTATTAGGAAAGTTGTTATGAATAAAATGTTAGATTGTTACTATGGCCTAACAATGTCGCTTAATACGAGAAAATCTTGAAAATAAGACTTACAGCCCCAAATGGCCGTTAAACTGAAACATGTCCATAGCTAAGTGAGAGAGAAGTTAAGGCAATTAGGTAGAAATATGTGTAAATTAGTATGGAACTATTAGCAGCGAGATGACTAATTACCTTAGGAAAAAAAAAGAAAAAAAATTCAATATTTGTATGTAGGTCTAATATGAAAATCCAAAATTAACATATATGTAATGTTTTAGATGATATCATTTAAAGGCATAATAAGAGAAATATAAGTAAATTAAAATATAATATGGGGGTATATTGAATAGTTTATGTAAAAATTATATGATGATAAAAAAAATTCATAAAGAAATAATCCACCTTAGTTATATTGAAATATGCATAAGAAATTGGTGCATTACGAACTATATAACAAAAAACTAATACTACCATACATACAATCCTATGGAAATAAATATGTGATTAATTGAGAATATCATATGAGTAATAAAAGAAATATGTATAATACTTGATTAAAGGTTTAATTACACGAGAGATGTAAATATGTAAATATGTGTATAAATCAAGAAACTTTAATTAAAAGGAGAAAAAAAGAAAATAAATAATTTAATTAGATGTTATTTAAGAATAAATTACACTAATAAAAGAATACATGAATTTATACAATTTAATTATGTGAGATTAATAATAGAAGAAACATTTGTAAGAGCAGATAAAATTAATATTTATAGATGTTGAATGAAGTATTAACTTAAAATATGAATAAAGGAAATGAATAAGAATATATGAGAATAATAATAAATTTAAATAAGTAAGAATGATAAAAGTAAATGTTAATAGTTATATGTATATGATTAAATAATTAAAATGGGTATCATGAAAATTAAAGAGACTAAAAGAAATATAAAGAATATAAGAAAAGTGAATACATATGTGATAAAAAAATATCATAAATTAAATAAGGATTAAGAGAAAAAAGTAAAAGACTAAGGGAGGTAATGAGGAAATATGGAGTATGGAATTATATGTTTATATAATTAAGATTTAATATATATGGTTAGGTGATATTCAATTATTAAAACAAGGGATAATTATGGGAATTATTGATGAGAAAATATTGGTACATGGGTTAAGAAAATATATTTATGGAATTTATTGTATTTATGCATATAATTAAAGATTTTTAAATTCATAATATGGATAACATATGTTGGAAATACAAATAACTAAGAAAATGTGAAATCAAATGGAAATATAATTTAAAGTAAAGGATAAGAGTTCATATACAAGAAATAAAAAGAATCAAAGAAAGGAGATAGTAAATATCAAATTAGTACATCTAGAAAAACATAAGTTGAGAGGAAATAAATGCATATATTCTTGCTTAGAAACAGTTAAATAGAATTCATAAGAAATATATGAAATAAACATATGGGAATACATATGTACATAAGAATAAATGAAAAACACATGCCATAAAATGTAATACTTGCATATAATGATACATGATAAATGAAAAAAAATGTATATAAGAAATAAATTAAGTATATATGTAGAAGAATACATTGAGGTAGTGATAGATAATACGTAATAAAAGACGTCAAAATGTATATCTAAATACGTACACGAAAGAAAAATAAATGCGAATATATATATATATATATAAGTATAAGTTGTGACACGAATAATAATACTTGTAAATAGTAACACATGACAAATAACTAAATGTATTTACTAGAAATGCTTCAAAGGAAAAATTAAATAAATGGAGTGACAAGGATATGATTAACCACATGTGAGTATATGGCACCAAACTATAAATGTATATATGTACGTGAAAGAAAGACTTAATTCAATAAACTTAATTATTAATATGCCCAACTGACTCAGACAATTATGGCTATGATATGTTAACTGATCAATTAAGGAGCACTTGATCACATGGTTTTTTGGGAGAGCTTCTTCTGTACATGTTTATTTAGGGCCCTGCACGTGGTACTTGGAAGAGTGATCCCCGCACATGTTACATAGGCACTTCGGTGCTGCACTTGTTCACATGTTACTTGGACACTTCGATGTCGCACTTGTTACGTGCCCGGTTATTTTAGTATAGATAATTGTATAGGCTATCAAGGGCCATACATGGCACGTGTAAAATGAACCTGAAATGATATAACAATCAAATAAAAAGTAGGATTTATACAGGTAGAATAAATAAAAAAAATTACAATATTACATGTTGTATAGGTGTGTTACATGAAACAAAAACTGATAGTTTAAATGATATTATAATGATGATAACATGATGAATAAATGAAATTTAAATGATAAATGGAATTTAAATGTTAAACTATAGTTTATAAAGTTTTAAATAAATAAAATTACACTATGAATAAATAATAAAGTCAGCTAATGGCACATTGTGAGTAATTTTAATTAACAATTGTTTATATACGAATACATGGATAAGGAGAGAATATACAAGTTATAGTCACATGAAAATAATATAAGTAGACTCACATGGAATCTTATAAGAAGAATATTTATAGAGTAATTTATCAAATAGAGTTATAAATGTAAGAAGTTGCAAATGGAATTATAACAGAGTATTATAGGTAACAATAAGTACAATTAAATGTGAACTTGTGTACAAGGCACTACAAAAGACAAATAAATAGTTACCTATAAGACTTAAATAATCTATTAATACTATTTGTATGTGATGTACATACATGTTGCTAAAACCCATGTAAGGGATAGAATAAGATATAAGGATTAGGAAAAAGTTCAAATGTAGAAATATTGAACAAGTAGATGATTAAATTTAGAATACTGAAACATGATAGATACACATGGAATGGTAGGATGCAAAAGAATATTTAATATACTATAATAGGGTAGACTATATATGTAACTACTGGTAATTGTACAAGATAGAAATAATACAGCCTATACGAGTCACTGATGATGTACATACAAGTGCAGATGCAAAAGATATAGGAAATATAAATTGGATACACGTAAAAGTAGATAAATACTACACATAACTAGTAAACACGAGCATATGAATAGAAGTTATGAGTAATGCACAAGAACTACTATCAGGCATACACATTAGTAATATGAATAAGTGAGAAGTTAACTAAAAGAGTTGGATGTGACACATTGATAGCGCCATCGAAATTAATTGTAATAAATATATAAGAATAATTCATAGTTTTAGAATACACCACTGAGCAAACTTTGCTTAGTGCATTTGCTTCATTATTGATGCATATGTTGTAGAGCGAATTGGGCGAAGCAGCGGATTGAGCCCCAACAACACTAGGGGTTCACTTAGTAGAAGTACAGGTAAGAGGAATCTACTACGAGCATCTTACATGGTGGATCATTCCTGTATGTACTAAATGTATACATGTTATGCAAACACATGTATATGAATGCTAGGTTTAGATTACTTATACATGAAATAAAAAAATTTTGTATATGAACTATTTATTGAATGATAATTAATTTATATAAAAGTATCACTAAATATGTATATGTATATGTTGAATGATTTAAAGGTTATGAATATGTGTGGAAAATAACCGGATATAAGATTAATATGACATGAAAATGGTAATTGAACTGGTAATATGACATCTTGTATTTAAACTGGTAAATAAGTTGGGTCTACGGGTGTTACACTTTGGTTTATGCTAACATAGTACGATTACTACTTTGATCTTAGATAAACAAATTCTTATATAGTGTAGTGTGTCAACACTGATATAAGGTTCTTGTAATTAGTAATAAAAAGGGCGAAAGTACGTCGACGATATAAATAACCATTGCTAATAAGAGTTCTTGAATACACTGATGTCTAATAGTTTGCCACCACATAAGTTGTTGAAAATTAGTTGTCCAATTATACTCTTGAGGAATTTAAACTCATCAAATGGTTTGTGCATCGTTGTGAGGATAATTTGTTAAAACTTTACTAGAAATGTTATACATGTAGAAATCAAAATGGGACAATATGTGAGGAATCAAGTCTTGTTGTCAAGAATTCCATTATCTCTACCAAGAAATGAGGGATGTCCATTTCAATTTAAAGAAAATAGTTTCCCGTGTGCCTTTGTTTTGCAATGACAATAAATAAGGCACAAGGACAAAATGATAACAAATGTTAGAGTTTATTTACCAAATAATATTTTTCGCGTAGGCAACTATATGTCTCAATATCAAAAAGTACTTGTCAACAATGAAAAATCAAATAACATGCATGAATTATTGACCAAAAACATTGTAAACAAAGAAATACTTTTGTCACAGGTAAATTTCAATTTAAGGTAGTTATAAATATTATCAAAAGAGACATTAATATTGAAAATGTACAATTAATTATAGTTATTACTAAAATATTCTTGTTATTATATTTAATTATCATTGAAAATTTTTATTTTTATTTGAATTATTAATACTTATTATCTTTCACATTTATTTATTTTTAAATAAAAGGATATTACTAAATAGTATATTTACTTATTTAGTAAGATATTTTATTAAAAGATTATAGCATATTTAGATTATTAAATTTATTTAATATAATATTATATTCTCATTTAAATTAAAAATAGTCCATATAAATATTATTTTATGAATTTATTTTTTATCAAATTACACCAACTTGTCTCTTGCCATTAACAAATAAAATGAGTGTATTTAATTTTTTTTAATTAAGAGGCATTACTATTTAATATTTTTAAAATTTTTTTGGCCATCATAGTTTTAGTATAATTTTACTAATTTTAACTTTCATTTTAATAAAGGTATAAAAATTTGTAAAATTTTTTCGTTAAATAAATAGTTGAATCAATATTAAAATAGTGCAAATTTAATTTATTTAGCATTTAATACATTCTTTTTCATTAAAACTATTTTATTTAGAGTATGTTAATTATTTTCATATTCTTACAACAAGTTTGACTATTATTAATCGTATTACTATTATCATAAATGGTTCCATAATTATATTTTTTTAATCAAATATATGTACAAAAATAATTAAAATAAAAAATTATTTATAGTTTGATTTAAAAAAAAAGAAATTCAAACGTGAATTTTGCTAAATGAAAAATAATATATTAAAACTTAGTATTAAAGAAAATTTGCAGTAAAAAATCAAAATATATATTTATCTAAATTTCAAGTTATATTATATATACAAGTGAAGTTATGTATTCTACAAATAAAAAAATAATATATACTGATAATTAGTGGTAATACCCACATTGCCATAACAACCTTAGGCCTGATGAACTAAACAGAAGCCCAAAGAGCTAGAAATATTTGCTAACTAAGGTTATGTTAATTTAAGTCAATTAACCTCAATACTCTGCATGAGTTAAAAGATCAGTATGAACTATATAAGGGTATACACTCTCACATGTACACACACAAAAAAAACCTGCATATTACAGCTGTAATGTCCGTGTATTGGGGCTCCGAGAACATCAATCCAGACCTAAAAAAAGCACTCGGTGTGTCAGGTCACTGGTATGTTTCCCAAGAAACTTCACAGGCTTGGAAAAGGGTGGAAACACCCTCAATAAAATTTTTAGTAGAACTAATAAATTAATTTAGGTTATACGCTAGCAGGTCGTGGGCTCAGATCGAGTAGAGCTGGGAATGACCCAAGATGTTTTCGAACATATTTGAAAATAGTGGATCCTGAAGCTCAAAAATTTTACTGAGTTCAATGGTGAAGAAATTTTTAGAATCGGAGGTCGTTTGTAAATTCTCGCGATTTTCGAGATTTAGCACGCAAATTGAAAAAGTCTAAAAATTGTCTTATCGAAGGAATTGGGCCACAAAAATTCACGAGTGTGCAATTGGGATTTAATAAGGAATTTTATAACAAACGACACAATTTTTCAACGTCATTGGGTATTTTTTGGATTTTCGATGAAATTGCGATTTTTTCCAAAATTTTACTAGCCTAGTTCCCAAAGGAATTAGGCCGTGAAACTTTACAGACCTCTAACTGAATGTATTTGAAGATTTTAGAAATAAATGCGACAATTTTTAGAGGTCCGAGCAGCCGCAGAAAAATTCCCGAAGTTCTGCCGCGCATTATGTTGCCACAAAACGCTCGATTTTTAATTCGGATATTTTCCGATGGAATTTTGCCGTGAAATTTTACAGACATGAAATTAGGGTCAAATGATGAATTTAGGAATAAACGGTGAAATTTTTCGATAACAGTGTGATTTTTTAAAAATCTCCGAAGTTAGCAGCCCCTATGTTTGAAAATTCGAATTTTGGGGTGTTCATGAACTTCAAAACGCGAACCGAGGCTGCTCCAGACATTTCAAGAAACTTAAAAACGTGGCCAAGTCCTTAGAGGACACTTGGCCCACTAACTTCCTTCCACTCAACTCCACTTTTCTTTCTTTTCTCTTTCTCTTCTCCACTTTCTTCCCCAGAAAATTCTAGTTACATTTTGCTTTTCCCCTCCCCTGTTTCAGGCTATTTTAGCCAGAAATTCCCACTATTAACCACCAAAAATTTGTGCTAGATGATGGGGAATAGAAGCTATGGTGAAATGGCCAGCCAAGGAAAAAGCAAGAGGCTAAGAAAAGGGAGTGAAGATAGTGAACCTCCATAGGCAGCAAGGAGGTTTAACTATAAAGTAAGTGGTTTTAGTGTTCCATTTCAGTTTTTCTTCTACAATTTCTTCCCTTAAGTAGGCTTAGCTTATCAGGATTCTTAATTTATTTCGTGTATGTTGAATCTTGGTGCTAATGTGAGGTGAGAGGGAGAGGGACAGCAAAGGATTATTAGGGGAAAGAAGGAGGAGCAGTAAGGTGACGAAGTGAAGAAGAAAGGCTGTTGGAAATGGGCATCAGGTTTGTAAATTTCGATAATAAAGGTCATGTCTTGCTTTCTCTTTAAAGAAAAATTTTGCAACTAAACAAATCTGCAAATCCTAGTGGAAATGACATGCTTGAGATGAATTTTAATATTAATGTTGTGATTGTGTACTTGCTGAATTTTTATGATACTTGGTCCTCTTTAGTGTGTATGGCGTGATTGAGGGTGAGCAATTAAGTTGCAATACTGCTTGTGAGGGGATGTTTGGTGGCGTGAAATCCTTAACTGAGTTTAGGAACAAGAAGAATGTGAATTTAGTGAATGGTGGATGTATAGGTGAAGTTAAATTCTTGGATGCTAGTAAGACTAAAAATAACGTGAATATGGTGTGTTGTGTTATTAGCTGGTGTATGTGAGTGGAAAATTCCACTTTATGGACTACAAAAAAGGGGACTCCAAATGGAGATGGGGGTGTAGTTGGTGGCTGATTCATGCATGAGAAAAGGGACTTTGATTGTGTGTGAGCGTAAGGAAAATGAAAATGTAGGTACATGCTTATGATTTAAGTTAGGCTGAAAAGTGCTTGTTAATTTGGTATAGGCGTGTTGTACGAAGCTTGAATTATTGGGTAGATAAGGGCAAGTAAGTGCAAGGATTGAATGAATACATGAAATATTTGAGAGAATTAATGTAATAATTTGAATGGAATTATTCTATTAAGAAGTTCAACAATACTCAATTAATTTTAAAGGAACACAAGCCATCATTTACCTCAACATGTATATATTCTCAAATAAAATAATTACGAGGGTAAGAATTAAGTGGTGTTAGGTTGGTAAGCCGAATTAGGTTCTAAAGGGTGGTGATATGTAAGACATGAGGTGATTTTATGTCAAATTTAATTTAGTTATGTTTATTACAAATGCAACTTCTTAGTGCTAAAATATATATATATATATATATATATATATGTTAGAGCATGAGAATGGG
>CANXYI011752937.1:0-10005 GCA_948208565.1 Hura crepitans
TTGTGTAGTGGTCCAATCTCTTTTGATTGTTACCTAAACTTCACAGTTTCATTAAATGATAAAAATTTCATGCAGTCTTTGGTTTTACAAGTAAAAACCCATAATTATAACATGTAGGCAGGATCTATTCCTATCACATTAATTTTCAAAATCCATTGTAAAGCGATGATTTCTGCATTTGCATCCAAACATCGTCTTCAAAGTAAAAAGGATGAAACTTTACTTTTGCAAATGGATCTCTCAAGGTCTCATTCTATAATCCCTAAATCTATTCAATAGAAAGATATAACTCTACTAAAAGAATGGGCCTTAGAAGATCCAGTTAAACCTGAAGCTCCTCAAAGCTTAGAACCTAACACACAACTAATGGAAGTTACCTAGTATAATGATGAAAGGGTTAAACTTAATTTTATCAAGTCTTTAAGCTCAAGGTTTTCAGACTCATCCTCATCTACTAGTACTATTGATCTTGGAAGAGTCTCACATCTCCCATCTATTATACACCTTCCTTACACTAAGCCACATGAACAAACCTATATGACCTAACCTTTTTCATAGCTTAGGTTCTCAACTTCAAATATCCCAAGTTTGAGCCATAGGAATGTGGACTTCACCACAAGTGCCCTACAACCTATCTATGAACCACAAACAGAGTCTATTTAGTAGCAAGAGTCGCATGTATCACCCCCAGCCTCACCTACCTTCTCGATTATCACATAAAACATTAAAAATGCAGTTAAAAATGTGGCTCATGAACTAAATGCTATGGAAAAATATTTTCAAGTTCATAAATAATATTTGCATGAAGACTTTTATTCTTTAGAAAATGCTAAAAAGAGAAACTAGTTTTTTGATCATTTTTTAGAGAAAATAAAAGAAGTCCAAAAAGAATTTTACAAATTTGTTAATGAAAATAGAGCTCATATCTTGTTTTTTTTTATTAGTTTGAAATATACTATTCTCAAAAAAATATTTCTTATCCCTTTTCAAAAGCATTCTCAATAAACCTTGTAACCATAAGGGACAAAACTCAAGAATGGGAATTGGCTATAGATGGTCAAAAAATCTAGTTAAAGTATCCCCCTTTTAGGCAATTGAAGGTCTCACATCCAGGTCAAACAATAGAGATAACACTTTACAAGCTTCTTAATGAAGAAGGCTAAAATAATTTCAAAAATATCATTCAACAAAATAAATTCACAAATGCACACCAAAACTCTATCTCAAAATAATTAAATAGGATAGAAAAAGCTTAAAAACCCATTATTTCTACAGAAGAATCAACCATGGACAAAAAGCTTTAAAATCTTATGTTCAATCCTTTCTAGATCTCTAAAACAAGACAAAAATAGTTTAGAGAAAATTGGTCAAAATTCCTCTAGACCATTAGAGATCAACTTAGTAGAATAGAAGGAACCTCTACTTCTACTCTAGCTATAGTTTTGGACACTCTTAAACCCCATTCCATAAACATTCTAGACAAAGCCTCAGAGTCAGAAATTGACCTACAAAATTTTGGATTAGACAAGTTAAGATGGTGAAACCCATAAACTTTAGCCATAACCATAACCCCAGACATAGGCATAGAAAATGGGCCAAACATTCTAACCTAATCCAAGTTCAATGCCACCTCCATCTACGAGTGGAACATGGATGGAATGTTTGAATACAATATCCTTAGCCTTTTGTAACAAATGACCATGGCAGCCAATACCAATAAAACCAAAATAGGAACCTCTGATAGAGCCATAGCTGAGCTCCTTATTGCAAGTTTCTCAAGACAATTAAGAGGATGGTGGGATATCTATCTCACACCACAACAACATATGGAAATCCTAGGATCTATCCACACTATAGAGGATAAAACTCCTATTCATAATAATTAAGGGCAACCTATAGAAGTTGCGGTTAGTACCCTCATCCATACTATCCCATCTCATTTCTTAGGTGATCCTTCCCATATTAGGGATAGAAATTCAGAATTATTGTCAAACCTTAGGTGCAAAAAATTAAGTGATTTGAATATTACAAAAAAAAAAAACATTCTTAACACGTTTAATGCTTAGAGATGACTCCAATCAGCCTTTTTGGAAAGAAACATTTCTTGCTGGTCTTAGTACTCTTTTAGGAGTAAAAGTTAGGAATAGAATCGAAGAATCTTTTGGTGGAAAAATCCCTTATAATATACTAACCTATGGTTAATTAATAAGCATCACACAAAAAGAAAGTATAAAGATATGCTAGGATCTCATGTTACAAAAACATTTAAAATGGAAAATGAAGAAAACTAGAAAAGAGTTAGGATCTTTCTGTAAATAGTTTGAAGATTTTACAAAAGAAGTCATTTCCCGATTATGGTGGAACCTGTAGAAGAGAAAATTATCATAAGAAAAATAAACACCATGCTTCTTCAAAGCATAATAAGGAAGATTACTACAAAAAAATCCAAAAAAATACTAAAAAAGAAACATTTTAAAATAATACCTGAAAAACCTCAGAAATCTAGCAAAAAATATTTTGCTTGCTATAAATGTGGAAAAAGGGTCACATTTCAAAATATTATAGGATCAATAGGAAACTCAACGAACTTCAACTTGAAAAAGAAATAATGCATAAAATTAAAGCCCTTCTTCTCTCTAAAAGAGAAATAGAGTTCTCTAAACCCACAGGTAATAGTGAACCCTTACAGATCAATGAAATTGCTACCTCAAAATCTGAACAAGAATGTAAAAGCTTAAAAAGAATTAACAAGATTAGAAAAGACCAAAACTTCATCCTTGAAGTCATAAGACAAATTGAAAATCCACAAAACTAAAAGGAATATCTAGAGAAGCTTGCAAAATCCTTTGAAGCTATTATAAATATCCCTTTAACATTAGCACCTTCTCTTCTGCCCCAAAAAACCTATAACCTCACTTTAATCTTTCAAAAGAAAAAATCCTCTAAGCCTGTAGCCACAATCTAAACCCTTCAAGAAGAACTAAAAACCATAAAAATAGAAATCAAAATGCCCAAAGAAAAACAAGAAAAAGACTCAAAGCTATTACAAACTTAGCTACTAGTCTCCTCACAGAAGAAAATTTTGAATCAGAGGAAATTATTCCAATTGAAACCATTCAAGTCCTCCAAAAATACAAAACTATCCCTAAAGATTTTATCTTCCTCCTAAGAGAGATTACTTCCCAAAAATACCTCATTAATATCACCCTTACTTTCCCTGATGACTGTAAAATAAAAGCCATTGCCCTTTTTGATACTCGGGTAGATTTGAACTGTATCAAAGAGAGCATTGTCCCTCAAAAATACTGTGAGGAATCATAAGCAAGTGTAATAGTAGAAAACAAAATAAAAATGGTTCTTATGTATAAAACTGAAGCAACCATAACTGCTCAAAATATTTACATTAGGACTCCTTTCCTTCTCCCAAAAGATTTGCACCATAATATAATCCTAGGGACACCTTTCATACGGATGGTAACTCTTTACATGGTTAAACATGAATGCATATCTTTTAGAATTAACAAAAATGTGATTGATTTTCCCTTCATTAAAAAACCAAAAACAAGAAACCTTAACCTCATAAAAGCATGTTCAATTTATAAGAATGAGGTTAACTGTATTTTGAAAGGAAAATAGAAAAATTGATATTTTTACAATAGAACATTGCTTTTCACAAAATTAAAGAACAATTGTGAAAAGCTTTAATTCATAAAAAATAAAAATTTTTAAAATCACTTTCAAAAAGAAATTTTTTCTGATATACCAAAAGGTTTTTGGGATGGAAAACAACATATGGTTGATTTACCATATGAAAATAATCTTTCTGAAAAATAAATCCTTACAAAAGCAAAGCCTATCCAAATGAATCATGATCTCGAGCAACACTGTAGGAAAGAAATCTAAGATCTTAGGTTAAAAGGCCTCATTACACAATCTCACTCAACATGGAGTTATGCAGCTTTCTATGTTAACAAAGCTTTTGAATTAGAAAGAGGCACTCCTCGATTAGTCATAAACTACAAACCCTTAAACAAAGCTTTAAGATGGATAAGATACCCCATTCCAAACCAAAATATCTTTTGTAAAAACTACATTTTGCATTAATCTTTTCAAATTTTGAAATCAAAATCTGGTTTTTGGCATGTCTAAATCGACCTAAAAGATAGATATAAAACTGCTTTTATAGTTCTATTTGGCTAGTATGAATGGACTGTCATGCCATTTGGTTTGAAAAATGTTCCTTCAGAATTTCAAAGGATCATGAATGAGATTTTCAATCCTTATTCAAAATTTTGCATTGTCTATATCGATGATGTGCTCATTTTCTCTAACTCCATTAATCAACATTTTAAACACCCAAAAACATTTTTCTATGTAACAAAGAAAAATTGCTTGGTTGTTTCAAAAACAAAAATCTCTTTATTCTAAAGAAAAATCAGATTTTTAGGTCACTACATTTCAAAAGGAACAATTATTCTTCGTAAAAGATCTCTAGAATTCGCAAACAAATTTCCTGACAAAATTTTAGATAAAACCCAACTCTAAAGGTTTTTTGGAAGTTTAAATTACAACCCTGATTTCTACCCAAACATAAATCATTTGGCCAAATTGCTCCATGATAGACTAAAGAAAAATCCAGTTCTTTGGTCCATAAAGCACACAAAAACTATCCAAGTCATAAAAACCCATGTTTAACATATTCCCTATTTACACATGGCATACCTTTTAGCACTAAAAATTATTGAGACTGATGCCTCTGAAATTGGATATAGTGGTATTTTGAAACAGGTTCAAAATAGGCAAGAAAACATAATCAAATTTACTAGTGCACATTGGAATGATTGTCAAAAGAATTATTCTACCATTAAAAAAGAGATTCATTCTATTGTCATGTGCATCACAAAATTTCAAAGCGATTTACTTAATCAAAAGCTTTTTCTTCGCATTGATTATAAATCTGCAAAAGAAGTTTTGCAAAAAGATGTTAAAAACATTGCATTTAAACAAATTTTTTCTAGATGGCAAGCTATTTTAAGTATTTTTTATTTTGATATAGAATATATCAAAGGAGATATTAATTCCATTCTCAATTTCTTAACCAAGGAATTCCTCTAAAATACCAAAAAAATGAAGGATAAAACCTCCTTTAAAAAAACTAGAAACAAAAAACCTTTAGCCATCAACGGCTCAAGAAGTCACATCATTCGTTGAGATGGTTTCAAAATTTGAAACTAAAAGCTCAAAAGAGTTTCAAGTACAAAAATGGATAGAAACTCTATCTGAATCACTAGAATGGATTCTGGCAATACAAAAAACTTTTGAATATAGTCAAAAGTTTAAAAACCAATAAATCATTCTTATCTCAATAGAAGGACTCAAAAAGCTGGAAATGCAATCTTCCTCATAAGATTGCAAAGGTATTATCCCTTTACCTATTTTAAAAACTATCGAGAGCAGAAAATCTTCCTCCTTAAAAACCCTTTCTCAAAAGGAATCTTCAAAAATCATTTTATCTTAAAATGATTGACAAATTGTTTTAACTCAACCAAACCCCTTAAAAAGGGTTCAATCATAATATTTTATCAAAAAATCATTACCGTTGAGGAAGGATATTTTAACACAAATCATTTTTCAACCATTACAAATATTTTTGGAAAAGGATAATTTTTTAATCCATGGGATCTCACAAAAACCCTAGCCTATTATCAAGCCATTTTTGAAACCACTAGCTTAGCCATATTTAAAGATACCCCCTCAAAAGACCCATCCAAAATAGAACCTACTTATTCTACCCTTAAAATTGTTAGGGTCATACATCCATTTGAATGGGACCAAAACCTCACAAAATCTAAAAGTTTTCCCTAAACTTCCATACTTTCCTAAACCATTGCCACACATTCAATTACTGGGATTACCAACAGGTATGGTTCAATACCCTCTTTCTCTAAAACCAAAGCCAAACTCATACCTAGCCTATTTTATTTGATAGAAACCTCGAACTTTCAAAATTGTTGTTCTAGTTTCATAAATGGTGGATCTAGTTTAGAGCCATCACAAAAACCTCTAGCTAAAGGTTTAAAAGAGTTTTGCCCTTTTCAAAACTCACTTCAAGCCATCAGAGCGAAAAAGAAAATTTTCTCCCCTTATAATCCCATAGCTCTTCCATTAATCTTTGCAATAGTAGGCCTAAGAAGATGTTAGTATGCTTGCCAAAGAATTCAAGGTCAAATGATGGAATGCCTTCCAAATCTCAAGTCCAATCCTATCTCTAGCAATTGAGACATAGTTGCAACAAAAGGGATTCCTAAGCCCAAGTAATGCTACACTAAAGACCTATTCAACATTTCTAGCCCAAAAATCATTTTTCAAAAGCCAACTAGCAAAAAGCTACAGCTAAAGAAAAATATATAGCCATTATGGCCCAAATAATAAAGAATAAGACATCTAGCAAGGCCTTATCATCGAGTGGATCATCTATAGCCTTGAAGCCTCGTTATAGACCTAGGCAACAACGTTGAAGATGATTGTTTTGGGATTTTTCCATCCCTTTAGGCTTGGTTGTAAATTAGGCCTATATCGGGAAAAAAGTATAAAGTGATAGAAATTCAAAAATTTTTTGACACTCCCGCTAAAAGCTCTTTAGCTAAAAAAAGGAGATTTAATAAGGCATGCCAAGGACTTCCATTCTTGATAGAAAAATAGTGGATATCCAGCTCACATTTCTAAAAATAGATTTAACTAGAAGGACAGAGGACCTTATAATTTCCTCTATTTATGAAAGAAAGGGTTGAAGATCTAGCTCATCTCCTTAGCTCATGTCTCCACAAAAATTTCTACCTTGCCATTCTACTTGCCTATAAATGTAACTGCTTATCCCATAGATAGGCAAAGTAGTTTTTAGAAACCTTTGTTCTTCTTCCCTCAAGCTCATGTGTTAAGCAAAACTCTGTAACCTTTCCCTCACTCAATCTTGTATCTCCAACGTGGATAAACATATAAAAGTTTATTTTATATAAAAGTTCATTATTTTATCAATGTGCAGTGGTTTTGTTAGACCCTCCAATGGTTGCACCTACATAATATGTGTAATGGTCTTATTGAACCTTCCAGTAGTTACACCCACATGGTTGCTCAAAGGCTTAAACATAGTAACCATAGACA
This sequence comes from Hura crepitans, assembly GCA_948208565.1. Lineage (NCBI taxonomy): Eukaryota > Viridiplantae > Streptophyta > Magnoliopsida > Malpighiales > Euphorbiaceae > Hura > Hura crepitans. The sequence goes on from CANXYI011752937.1 coordinate 7,162, forward strand.
CCTTAACAGCTGCTAATAACCCCAGTTAACCGTTCAACCTATCCGACTAGGTTGTTTTACTCAAATGGGCTATTAATTACTTCTATTTAACTTTTCTTCTCACTTTAGTCTATTTTGCTTATATAGTCTAGGTATGCCATTTAAGTGTCTTTTATGATTCTAAAAACCATATTTCCATGTTGAGACATGACATTGAAACCACATTTAAAAATCATGCATATATATTCACATATAATAATCATATACCATTTAAACACATGACATGTCCATTTTTATTATAAATGCACACATATTAGTTTCTTCACCTTTAACTCAGTCAATAGGATGATTATAAGTCATTCTTTATGACTAAACAACTTTACATAAGCCATATATTCAATCAGCCAACATAGCCCATAAATGAGCATATACACATTTTTATGGCTCTTAAAATTCATGCACAATCACATACCCATTTTTGGCCCAAAAGCACATAGCCACTTAGCATTACATAACTTTATATTCTTAAGCATTTTTAATACATACGTGATACATTTTTATGCTTTAACCTATTCGGCCTACTTCTCATCCACATCCTACACATATTTTTTATTCACATATTACACACATGCCATAGATACACCATATCCATGCATGCATTTGACACTTAAATATTACATAATAAGCAAATATGCATATAGCCACATATCATGGCTATTTCAACCACATAAGGGTTTTTACACCCTTTTTAACATTTCCACATATTCAATGTATTTATTAATTCCATACCATTCACATAATGTATACCATACACATAATTCATGTCATAAACATTAAATACATATTCTTTTTATATGCCTGACATAATGCACAACATCACTATTATACACATCTATATTAATTTTTGCCACAAGGTAGGTGCATTCACACTAATATTTTCATTCTCATATACACATCAAAAGGCATGTAAAATTATAGCATTATCACTAATGCACTTCATGTATTCATTAAATTACAATTTCTCATAACATACCTTTACATATATACCAATACACACTTGGAGCATGCATTTATTAAGCATATTATAACGATTACATATACTTTATATGTCAAAAAGGACACACAAGGTCTATTCATGCCTTCTTTATAACACCCTTACCCAATTTCCAAAGGAACCTAATAAGGATGCCACTTCCTATTGGTTACCCTTTATATTCCTTCTCCAAACTTTATTCATTTAACACTTATAAACCTAATTGAACCTAGTGATATATCTTGCTTATCAATCTATTATTACTCATCGTTACCCTAATATTAGATGTATTACTCTTATAAAAATAGTTTATGCAATTGAAAAATAATTTTTATAAAAAATCAGGTAGCATAACTACTACCTGGGTTAAAAATTAAAAATTTTTCCTGTAGAAAAACACTTCCAAGAATCATCATACACAATCCTACTATCATCTGGACCTATTTGCTCCTTCATGTCATCACTTATGGCATATATCAGCAAGCAACACATTGTCTCAAACTTATAATATATCGAAGCATTCATACATACATTCTAGCATACATACATAAATAACAGTGTATATTAACTTAAAACGTGCTAGTTATCCTTTACAAACTAAATTTTATTACAAAACTATTCGTATTATTTTATGTTTACAAACCCTTCACATCTAATCATCTATTTACTTGAGTGCTCAAATTCTATGTAGACAAAAATAGATAATAAAAAGGTACCCCAAAATGCTAGTTGTCAGTAACATAGACACTTTGATGCTACATAACTACTATATCTACAAGTTGCACATCGGAACACTGATAGACTGATTATAAATTTAGTAGTGAATTTGATATAATATATGCATTTACCGCATGTAATAATGCAACAGGCACACATAAACAGTGTATACACAGATATCATGCAAAATTATTTATTTATTCTTCTTTTATACTAGCTTTAATAATTAGCAGTGTAATTCTACAATCTTAATTATACTAGTTATTCCTAATTTTCATTCCTTTATTCATTTATCTGTTCAAGGACTATACTAAAATACTGCACTTAAGGATATAAGACAGTGAAATACAAGTTGTGTAGTGGCCCACATTTTAGACCACGATAGCTATACCTACCTAACTCCACCCGATAGCAGGGATCAGTTCAGTAGAACATCCCAAATCAATGTGGCAGGGATCAATCCAGCAAGGACCTCCCAAAATACATTGATCAATAATACAATGGTGGATAATAGGGATTATTCCCGAGAGACCTCCCAAATCCACAATAATATATATCATGAATAAGCCTCATGGGACCTATCAACACCTAGTGTGCAGGGCTTAATATCAAAACCTCGGTGGCTACACCCACCATCATAAATAAAATATATAGGTAATGGCCTAAAAAGCCAAACCTTAGTAGCTACTTTATTCCCTAGTAGATCAATCAACCCATCTGGTGGATGTTTAACTAATATAGGTCATTATCGAATTATTAATTTAATCATTTAGTTGTAGGTCATTCATCAAGTTTACGAGTCATCTTACTATTCATTTTGTCATTTCTATTATCACAATTTTAATTACAACGTTCATATAATCTTCACTGCTATTTTTTATGATCACAATTGTTCATATTCTTTATCAATTCTATTCTTAGGTATTTTTCCATTCCACATCACTTCCTTATTCTTAAAAAGATTACTTGCACATCCATACATATTTGTCATTTTTCATCACATATTTATGTCAATCATGCATTTCAATCAATCATTTATCATGTCATTATGTTCACATATTTATGCCCATTTTTGCTTCAAAATCATGCCATTAATTCACTTAATACACAATTAT
>CANXYI011753012.1:0-13459 GCA_948208565.1 Hura crepitans
TTTAAGCTAAAGGCTTCCTCTCCCTTTTCCCCTTCTATTATCGATACCATCCCCGCACTAAAAATCCCATAATATCCTCCTCCGACCACCATTTCAACTGATTTTGGTCCCTAAAAGTCCTCCTATGTGTTAAGCACCACAAGGAATAAGAACCAAGTTAAAAGCTATAGTCAATTGTCAGATAAAATTCAAGGAAGAAGATAGGTTCAAGACTGTCCAAAACAGGGAGTGTGAGGTGAGTTTTAAGCAATTCCTCCTTTTCCCTCCATCCTTTTGGCCACTAAATTATGCTAAGAGGTACCTAAGACTTGTTTATGGTTGTATTTAAGGCATTGGTGACCACTGGGGGCCAATTTGGAGCTCACAAAGGAAGGGGAAAAGTACCGTGGCAAGCTATCGAATGTGGGCACTTGAGGAGTTTTCAACTTTTCTTCTAAGGTATGCAGACTTTATCCTTTTTTTCATGATTTTAGGTGTATAGAGTAGTTCTCCTTTATTTAGGATGGCTAGGAAATCATAATTGAGAGGGGATTTTTCTTGGAAAATGATGGTTTTCTTGAATTTTGGTACAATTCAGATTGTAGTTACAAGTAATTATGTAGTTGCTTTCATTTACTTGATGAATTTATTGCTACTTATGGTTATTTAATTGAAACTCTTGCTACCTATGATGAATTAGGATGGTAAATTGGCATGTTAGGTGTGGAAAAGGATGAACTAGGCAATGAAATTTCTATAGAATTTGTTATTTTGTGTGTACCTATGAGCTACTTGGTTGCAAGTTGACCAAATGTTATATATGCCTTGGTAAATTAGATTTACTTGAGGTTTGTATATGTGTAATTAGGTTTATGGCAATTAAAAATAAGTGATTAGGTGTAAATAATGGAAATGTGATTTATTCCTTTCAAGTACTTGAGAGAATAGTTATGGCATGTTGAATAGTGATTTAAATTTATTAATGGTATTAAGTATATTATTCTAGCTTAATGTATCTTGAATATGGTTAGGGAATTAGCCAAATATAATGTATAGGATTACAATAACTTACACATGAAATTATGCCTTGAGAGGAATAAGGGAGTATTGAGTTAAACTGAAAAGTAAGGTATGAAGTAGTGATATAAAAACAAACTTTTAGTATGCCTTTGAGAGGCTAGTGTTAGATCTTATCTTTGGCCATAGAATTGGCCCAGTTTTAGGAACTTGAATGGCCATAATTTGGCCATTGACTTGGCCTAGTATAGCTAGCCCTATGCCTTAGAAAAAGGTTGAAAATAACCTTGAGAATTAGGTCAGAATTGGACTTAAAATAGCCTAAAAAAATTATTTTAAAAAATGGTCGAAATGGCCTATAACTATCTAGTTGACCTTTAGCTAAATCAAAAATGTCACTAGACAGGATAAATTATTTTTCGTAGGTAAAAAGCCATGAAAATTAATGATGTATGATAGTTTAATTTAATAGACAAAAACCTGGAAATATTTTTGAATTTTTACCTGATAGAGCTAAAAAGTGGTTGTACTAGTTTGAACAAAAATTTAAAGTATTTGATAAAAATTCTAACTATCTATTTTTTTATATCTAAATATTATAAGAATGTTTTTAGCCAATAAATTAAGTTGAATTAAGCTACTTGGCCCATTAATTAGATGCCCACTAGATTTGTTAACCGATCAACTTAGGGTTTTGTAGTTGTTAGTTTAGCTGGTGACTGGAGAGGTCTACGGACTGATCTTTAATATGTCAACTAGTCTTTAAGGTTATTTATTAGTGGTTGGAGAGGTCTACTGACTGATCTCCATTATATCACTTAGTTATGCATAATTAATTATGGCTGGGGAGGCCTACAAGCTAATCTATTTTATGTCACACAGTATTTTTATTGTGTCTAGAGAGGTTATGGCTGATCTCTATTGTAGCACACAGGTCGGTGCAATGGCATAGGTTTATAATGGGGACCATAATGGGGACCACTACATTAGTTATTTTCCTCTAGATCCAGTGTCTTAAAGTGTCATCTTTCTAGTTGGGCCAATGTAATAACTTAATTAATAAGCATAATAAGCATAAAGAATGAAGTCTTGAGATTAATTAAAGGATTTTCTTTGTAAATAGTAAAAGGATAGTAGAAAGGGCAATTTGGTAAATTTTCCACATATGAGTGAATGATGTAAGTTCTGAAAGGCATGCTCATTTACAATAGTAATACCGATTTCAAAATGGTTTATTGAAGTTAAAAATACATATTACAGACATTGTAATATTATAGGGGCATATTATTAATGTGGTACTTTAGTGAATAATTAGGTTCTCTAATTAAGTAATTTATATCTTTAATTTCATAGGTAAGTTAATAACAGTATATCATGAGTAGACTGCTTAAGTTCACCACTGAATATCTCGTATACTCAATATACCTATTTTGGTGCGTAGGTGCACAACAGCAGGAACCTACCTTGTAGAATGCTACGATAATAGTTTAGAGGACTTAAGAGAAGGTTTAATGTAATTATGGTACTATTTATCATCCATGTACTTAGGTGGTAGTTGAGTAATACTTATACCTAATCTGTGGACATGTAATGTAAGTTAAATACTTATAACCTATGGATGTAAGTAAAGTATATATATACATGTGTGTGTGATGAATGTATGGTTATATATATGACTTGTGATGATTCATATGAGCTGGAGGCTCTATATGTATATGTATGCCTAATTTATCTATAGCCTGTGGCTTAAGTATAATGTGTGCTTAGGCTAATGTTTGGAAGAAATAGGGGACCAAATGGGTCCCGGTGTAGTGGATTGGTTATAGAAGTGTTAAATAGGTCTGACAAAAATTTAAGATAGGACCCGAACAGCTGTTATACTGCCAAAATTTCCAACATTTGAGAATGACTCATAATCACCTTAGTTGGCATATTAGTATAACTAAATCATAACTAGTTATAAACCATAAGTTAAGTGATTTGGTAATATATATGTGGTAAATGATTTAACTAGGGCAGGTTTATGAAATAGGGTGTATGTATTATCTAGAAGTAGAAGCACCGCTTATAGGGTTTTCGAGGGGATCCAGTAGAGGGTGTCATAGTGTACTAGTCATAAAATCTTGATGGGTTAGAAAATGAGGGAAATGAAATAATTTAAAATTTTAGCATGATTAATAATTTATTCTAGATAGTAAATAAGTGAATAGTTACTATAAATGAGATTGTATTGGGAATAATCCGAGATGTACCCAGACAAACCTAAAAATATCATACCCTGAAGGTTAAAAATTCCACTAAGTTTAATGGTGAAGGAATTTTAATTTTTTGAGGTCGTTTGATATTTTTTTGAAATTTCTTGTTATAGTGAATGAACAGTACACCTACTTGTTGTTAGAGTTTGGACTTGAAATTTTACGAGGCCCTAGGTAGGCATAATCGAGGATTTTTGGAATAAAAGTAATTATTTTTAAAAGCACAGCTGAATTTTTAAAATTTTTAGAAATTTAAGATGAAATGAAGATTATTTTGGACCATTAGATCATCACTTATCATGATCTAACCATGCCACTTACCTATACATTTGTCTTCACATATGTGGGAAGGCCACATGTTTAATAAAAGCTATCTCCCACCTATTACTCCACCAAAAGTCGATACCATCCCTAAAAGAATTCCCTAACATTTTTGCTTCTTTTTTACCTCAATTCTGCACTAAACCTTGCACAATTTATATGAAAAAAAAATACCTTAATGGTCTCTAGAACATCATGCAATTGAGAAAACTCAAAAATAAGGTCTCAAATGAAAGTTATGGATATAAAGTGAATAGTAACATTTTTGTGTGTAAGTGTTCTTTTCTTAGTTTTTTATTTTCATTTAAAGTAGCCTTGATAATTCTAAGAAAAATAATGTTTGGAGATTTCAATTTAGTGTTTTGTAGGATTTTATATGAATTTTCTAAATTTTAGGTCACATATGTAGGTTCAAGGAGAGAGAGTGAAGAACCAAGGGAACTAAGGCACTAAAAGTGTGAGAAAGGTGTGAAAGAACTAGAAGTGTGAGAAAGGGTGTGTTCATACAGGAACATGTGTATGGAAGTGTTGGTTTGTGTAATTAATGCATTCCAAGATGTGTGGATATGTGTACATGCAGGAACATGTGTATGGAAGTGTTGGTTTGTGTATATGTGTGCATGTTTTGATGTGATAAGCTTGCCATGATGATAATTGGAGGTGAAAACAATGATAAAAATGTGTTTTAGATATGAAAAGTACATGTATGGATAAGATGTATGTATGGCAAAATGCATGACATATATGTCATGGCATGTTCATGTGTGCATGACATATGTACATGAAATATTATGATGGTAATAAGATGTGTAACATGAATGTGACATGGAATGTGAAAATATATTTATGGTTGTGGAATAATATATGACAAGTATGATAATGTATAATGTAAGTATGAAATTGGTATGGAAGAATATACATTAAATGAGAAGTGAAATGTATCTTATGCCACTTAATGTGTAGTGTGAATTAGGTTTATTGAAGATAAATGAATAACATGAGAAATTATGCCTAAAATGATGTTGAAATATAACGATTATATGTGACATCTTATGATGTAGAATTGGGATGATATATGATAGCATGAGGCCATGAGAAGCATGAGCAAAAAGCTAAATGAATAGTGACTTATAGCCAAATGAATAGTGAATTATGACTAAATGAATAGTGCATGTTACTAAAAATGATGTATAACTATCTAATACAAGTGGACTTGTAAAATGTGCTTATAACTATGTCATGTGGACAAAAGAATAGTAACTAAGCGACTAGTAATAGCATAACAATAATAATAGAATTAGCCCATTAGTTAGACACCCACTAGATTGGTTGACCAATCCACTAGGGATTAGCAGCTGCTAGAGATATTGTGCCTTCAGGGCTATTACTTTAATTGTTATGATGGTTGGTGCTTCTGCTAAATTCATGATATTAGCCAATACACTATATGGGTATACCCATGCTAGTTTTGAGATGGGACCACTACACTTAGTGGGTATAGCCATTGAGGTTTTGATATAGGCCACTACACTATATGGGTGCAGCCATGGTGGTTTGAGATATGGGCATTGCACTATGTAAGATAGGTGTACCTATAGAGGTCTTGAGACAAGCCACTGCACTATATAGGTGTAGCCAGGTGGTTTTGAGATAAAGTCAATACACTAGGTAGGTGCAGCTACCGAGGTCTAAAATGTTGGTCACTACTTATTTTGTGTTTTCCTTTTATCTAGTGTCTTAAAGTGTCATCTATATAGTACGAGCATGATTAAAGATAAATAATAAAACTAATGGCAGGATAGGACTAGTGAGATTATATACTGACAATATTCATGAAATAGAAACTTAGGGAATTTAATAATGAAATGACACCAAAAATTAAAATAAAAAATCAGATAAATAAATTAGTGTTAACATCATGAAATTGCTCTCCATCTTGCATTATACCTCATAATGTGTATGTTGTATGTATATATACATGACATGCCTTTATTGTATTAAATTCACCACTGAGTTATATAGTCAGCAAATCGGTGTTCTGATACGTAGGTCATTAATAGAGTAACTATCTAGGCTCAGAGTCATTTATAGTGTAGCAGACAGATATTTGAGGGTATAATTCTGCACTTTTGATGGTTTTTAGTTGGAACTCATCTATATATATAGGGTTAGGCTTAGTAGTATAAGAAAAAAAAGTGAATGCATGTAAATTATGTGACTGATAAATTACTGCATATAAATAATGATATATTTATTTATCCCTTGTGATTACTATGGGCCCAAGGCCCTATGTATTGATAACTATGTGCTGTAATATATTGAGATATGGTATTAAGGGACTAGAAGGGTCTAGAAGATGATGGAAAAGTGGAATATGATTTTAAAAGTGTTTTTGTACATATATATTTTTAGGTCAGTTACCCGGGTAGCCATTATGCTACCTAACTTTTTGTAGAATAGATAATAGGCATAAAATATATTTTTATTAGATGAAATAGTCAGTGTAAGAAGGTTGCATTAGAATATTAATGAAAATACCTGAATGGACAAATAAAAGAAACCATGTCATAAATGCTAAATGAATGAGGCTTACGGAAATTTAAGGATGGTTGACTAGTGGCAATTAGCATTCCTTGTCTGGTTCCTACGGGAAAAGATAGGGGGTATTACATTTGGTGGTATCAGAGCAGGTTTAGGTATTTCTAAGCCTAGTAAACATAAATGCCATTGTCTACGATTCTGTAATTCTAATAAAGCTACAGTACATGAGGCTGATAGGTTATTATTTTTGTAGTGACGAGATGAGTGAGCGGGTCAAACCAAACAGAAGAGAATAAGTAGCTACCTATGCTCTTACTACCATCTATGGACCCAAGGTTAGTCCATCCACTCTAGAGCCTAGTGATGCTATATAATAATCATAGCCTAAGACTCAAGCCTCACCAGCCTTATTGCAGCAGATAGTAGAGTTACTAAGGCATACATTTGTAACAACTCCACCACTTCCATCATCTCCTATACCTCCTCCACCTCCAGCTTCATTACAGAAGACTTGTTTAGAAAGGGTCAAGAAAATAGGAGCTATGGACTTTTTGGGCACTAGGGATAATGATGCTACTCGACCAAAGTACTAGGTCGAAAGGGCCTTGAGGATATTAGAGCAATTAGAATGCATATCAGATGAGAGTCTAAAGTGTATTACTTCACTCCACTAGGAGAAAGCTTACCATTGGTGGGATACCACAAGGAAGAGAAAAGCTGCTACTAATGAGGGGACTTATGGATGGTTCTTATAAGAGTTCAGAAAGAGATACATTCCTATGTCATATAAAGATAAAAAGAGATAGGAGTTTTTTGGACTTGAAACAAGGTTGGAGATCTATATTTGAATATGAGAAGGACTTCATAGATTAAGCAGATATGTTGAAGAGGTCATTCCTATTGAGGAAAAAAGGTGTAAGAGGTTCTAGAAAGGCCTCAACATGGAATTGTGGATACAAATAGCCACCTTGAAGATTAGAGATTTCCTAGCTTTGGTAGCTATAGCCTATGATATCGAAGAGATGCTATAAGAGAAGAGGGAGTTATATCATAAGAAACAGCCATTTATAGTAGGCTAGTCTAGTGCAGCACTTAGGGCTGGTAAGAGATAGAGGGAGTCTTAGCCTCAATCTCAGTTAGTACAATAGCCTATGAGGTAGATCCAGCCATAGAGGTTAGGGCAGGCTTTAGCATGAAGGCCTAAACCTCTACAATAGACCTCCAGTGCTCCAGCATTAATAGTTAGAAGTGCAATATAGACATGTGAGACCTAACATAAAAGACATTAGGGATGATGTAGGCTAGGCAGAGGAGAAGAGTGCTTCATCTATAGGGCTAAAGACCACTATTAATGAGATTTCCCATAGAGGCAAGTTAAAGTTGCCCCGACACAGGTATCAGCAATAGCACTACTGACCCGAGGACAGAGATAGACTAATGGTGATTAGCCTAGTGGTAGTCAAAGGACTAGATCAAAGGTTCGAGCTCTAGTTTAAGAATATGCTATCCGAGCCTAGGAAGAGGCAGAAGCTCCAAACGTCATAATCGGTACATTTTATTTATTCAATGCATAATATTAGCTTTAATAAACCTAAGGTCAACACACTCATACATATGCACTACACAAGTGAGAGATAGAAGTTTAGAGCTAAAATCAGTAGATATAGATATTCAAGTTAGTAATCTTATTAGGTAGAGTGCCATAGTGAATAAGATATATAGACATTGACCTTTGATGATCCAAGATCAGCTATTTTTGACAAATCTCATAGAGCTACCCTTCTATGAATTTGATATCATTTTAGGTATAGATTGGTTGTTAGAACATCTTTTATAGTTGATTATAAATAGAAGAGGCTTACACTTTGGACAGTTGAGGGATATGAGGTGATAGTTGTGGGTGAGAAAAATACTTTGGTGAACATAATATTAGCTATTATAGTAAGATGATTCATTCATACGAGATGTAAAGCCTACTTAGCCCATGTAGTTGACACCAACCACTCCACCCCTAGCCTTGATCAGATGCAAGTAATGTCTCAATTTCCTTATGTATTTCGGAAAGAGTTACTACGATTACCTCTACAATGGGAACTTGATTTTAAGATTGAAGTACATCCTAGTATGACTCCTATATCTATCACTCTATATCAAATGGAGCCTACTGAGTTGAAAGAATTAAATGTACAATTATAGGAATTACTAGATAAAGGTTTCATCAAGCCAAGTACTTCACTTTGGGGAGCACTCGTGCTATTTGTGAAAAAGAAAGATGGGTAGCTTCGATTATGCATTGATTACAAGCAACTAAACAAGGTAATGGTAAAGAATAAACATTCGTTACCTAGGATTAATAATCTTATTGATCAACTTAGAGGTGCCAGTGTCTTCTCTAAGATAGACTTGAGATCGGGGTACCATCAATTGCAAGTTAAGGAGTCTGACATTCCTAAGACTACTTTTAGAACTAGATACAGGCACTATGAATTCCTAATGATGCCTTTTGGACTCACTAATGCCCTATGTGCCTTTGTGGATTTAATGAACATGATCTTTAAAACATATCTAGATTAGTTTGTGGTATTTTTCATTAATGATATATTAGTCTATTTTAAGACTCCAAAGGATTATGAACATCATCTTAGAATTGTTCTGCAAGCTTTGAGAGAGAAATAACTATATGCTAAACTCAGTAAATGTGAGTTTTGGTTGAATGAAGTAGCCTTCTTAGGTCACATTACCTTAGTGAAAGGTATCAGGGTAGATCCTAGTAAGGTTGAAGTAGTGCTAAAATGGAAACCTTTTAGGAACGTGACTAAAATATGAAGCTTCTTAAGATTTGTAGGGTATTAGAGAAGATTTGTGAAGGGATTCTCCATGATTGCAGCACCATTGACCAGGTTATTATGGAAGGATGTGAAACTTGAAGGGGATGAAAAATACAAAAAAAAAGTTTTGATAGATTGAAGACCATGTTAACTAAAGCACCTATCCTCACTTAACTTGAACAGGGGAAAGAATTTGTTATTTACAGTGATGCCTCATATAATGGGTTTGGTTTCTTTTTATTGCAGAAAGGCAAGGTAATCACATATACCTCCAAATAGTTGAAACCACATAAGAGGAATTATCCTACTGATGATTTGGAATTAGCTATCATTATGTTCACATTGACAATTTAGGGACATTACTTGTATGGTGAATGATGCCATATCTACACTAATCAAAAGAGCCTGAAATATCTCCCCACATAGAAAGAGTTAAACTTAAGGCAATGATTATGGTTAGAACTAATAAAAGATTATAATTCTTTAATAGATTACAATCTAAAATAGTTGAATGTGGTTATAGATGCCTTGAGCTAAAAATTCTTAGCTACTATGAGAGCAATGAACATTAGGATGGAATATATAAAAAAGGATGCTATTTTGGCTGAATTACAAACTAAGCTAGATTTTAAAGAGTAGATAAAATGGGCATAGATAAGTGATAAAACAACTTGTGCAAACTATAAGGAAAGTCTAAGAGGGGAAGACTATAGAGTTTGAATAGGGAGAAGATAGATGTTTATATTATGATGGTAGATTATGCATTCTGGATGTAGATGAGTTGAGAACTCAGATTTTAAGAGAGGCACATAAAGCTCCTTATTCCATGCATCTAGGAAGGACAAAGATGTACTTGGATTTGAAGCCTCATTATTGGTGGCTAAGAATGAAATGCGATATACCTGAATATATTGCTAATTGTCTGACATATCAATAAGTGAAGGCTGAACATTAAGTTCCTTTTAGACTATTACATCCAATAGTAATACTAGAATGAAAGTGGGAGAAAGTGATTATAGACTTTGTGATGGGACTGCCGATGACACAGAATAAATGTGATGCTGTATGGGTAATAGTAGATAGACAGCTAAGATAGCTTATTTAATCCCAATTCCTTACTAAGCTAGCATGACTATACATTGACAAGATTGTGAGATTGCATAGAGTACTAGTGACAATTATTTTTTTATAAAGATCCTCAGTTTACTTTTAGATTTTGGAAGAAGTTACATGAAGTTTTTAGTACTTGATCAACATATAATATAAACTTTCATCCTTAGACAAATAGGTAGTCTGAATGGGTCATACAAGTAATGGAAGATATGTTACGTAGCTGTGCTATAAAGTTTAAAAGAAGCTGGAACTAGTACTTATCTTTGGTAGAGTTTGCATATAACAATAGCTATCAAGCCAGGTTAGGTATGGCACCTTATGAGGCATTATATAGCAGAAGATGTAGAACTCCTCTTTAACAGAGTGAAATAGGTGAAAGCAAGATGGTAGGACCTAACTTGGTGAGAGATTCACAATAGAAAGTCAAAGTCATAAGAGAGAGGTTAATGGTTACCATAAATCATCATAAATCTTATGCTGATATAAAATGGAAAGACATTGAGTATGAAGTGGATGAAAAAGTATTTTTGAGATTATCGCCACGAAAAAAGGTAATTAGGTTTGGTAAGAAAGGAAAGCTTAGTTTTAGATTCATTGGTCCCTATGAAATTATAGAATGTGTAGGGTCATTGGCATATAGGCTAGCCTTACCACCTGAGTTATCATAGATTCATGATGTGTTCCATGCCTTGATACTAAGGCAGTATAGATCTAATCCATCCCATATGATATCTATAGAGGATATCTAAGTATAACCAGACTTGACTTATGAAGAGGATCCAATGTAGATTTTGGCTAAAGAAATCAAGCAATTATGAAACAAGTCTATTCTATTAGTAAAGGTGCTGTAGAGAGATCATAACATAAAAGAGGTCACATGGGAAAGCAAAGAGCAAATAAAGGTTTAATACCCACACTTATTATTACTAGGTAATTTCGAGGATGAAATTCCTTAAGAGTTGAAGAATTGTAATGCCCGTAAATTAAAGTTTCATTAATAGTATCTTTGAGGCTAAAATAAGGTTCCTAAGAAGTCGGGATACTTATGTAAGGCTAAAAATGCTATGTACTAGTCATAAAATCTTAACAGGCCAAAAAATGAGGGAAATGAAGTAATTTAAAATTTTATCAAAACCTATAAATCATTATAGGCAGTAAAATAAGTGAATAGTAACCTTAAACGAGATTATGCTGCGAATGATCTGGGATGTGCCCAGACAAACTTGAAACTATCATACCTTAAAGGTCAAACATTCCACTGAGTTTAATTGTGAAGGAATTTTAATTGTTTGAGCTCATTCGATATTCTTTTGAAATTTCTTGTTATAGCGAGTGAATAATATGCCTACTTGCTATTGGATTTTGGAACTAAAATTTTACAAGGCCCTAAGCAGGCATAATCGAGGATTTTTGAAACAAAAGCAATTATTTTTAAAGGCATAGATGAATTTTTAAAATTGCTAGAAGTTTAAGCTAAAATCGAGATTATTTAGGCTGTTAGATCACCAATTGTTGTGATCTAACATGCCATTAAGTTATACATATGTCATTACATATATGGGAAGGCCACATGTGTGACAAAAAGCCATCTCCAACCTTCTACTCCACCAAAAGCTGATGCCATCCCTAGAAGAATTCCCTACCATTTTTGTTTTTTTTCTACCTTAATTTTATACCAAACCTTATATAATTTATATGGTAAAATACCTCTATAGTGCCTAAAACGTCATTCAAGTAAAGAAAACTAAAAAATAAGGTCCTAAATGAAAGTTATGGATATGGAGTGAATAATGACATTTTTAGGTGCAAGTGTTCTTTTCTTAGTTTTTATTTTTGTTTCAAGTAGCCTTGATAATTCTATGAAAAACCATGTTTAGAGATTTCAATTTGGAGCGTTGTAGGATTTTATAAGATTTTCTAAATTTTAGGTCACTTATATAGGCTCAGGGAGAGAGATTAAAGAACGAAGGCAACTAAGGCACTAAAAATTTGAGAAAGGGTGTTTTCACACCTTAGATATATGGATTTAATGCTATTAAAGCATGCCATGATGTGTGGATATGTGCATATGCATGAACATATGTATAAAAGTGTTGGTTTATACATATGTGTGCATGTTTTAATTTAATAAGCATGCCTTGATGATAATTGGAGGTGAAAATAATGATAAGGATGCATTTTAGATGTGAAAAGTATGTGTATGCATAAGATATATGTAAGGCCAAATGCATGGCATGTATGTCGTGGCATGTGCATATATGCATGGCATGTGTACATGAAGTATTAAAATGATAATGAGATGTGTAACATAAATGTGACATGGAATGTGAAAATATATGTATGGTTATGGAATAATATATGACAAGTATGATAATGTATAATGTAAGTAAAATAGGGTATGAAATTGGTATGGAAGAATGTACATTAAATGAGTAGTGAAATATATCATATGGCACTTAATGTGTAGTGTGAATTGGGTTATTGAAGGTAAATGAATAACATGAGATATTATACCTAAAATGACGTTGAAATATAATGATTATATATGAAATCTTATGATATAGAATTGGGATGATATATGATGGCATAAGAACATGAGAAGCATGAATAAAAGGCCAAATGAATAGTGGCTTATGACCAAATAAATAGTGAATTATGACCAAATGAATAATGCATTTTACAAAAAATGACCTATAACTATCTAATATAAGTGGACCTATAAAATGTGCCTATAACTGTGTCATGTGGTTAAAAGCATAGTAACTAAGTGACAGTAACAACATAACAAACAATAATAGAATTAACACATTAGTTAGACACCTACTGGATAGCTTGACTGGTCAACTAGGGATTAGGAGCAGTGAGAGATATTGTGCCTTTAGGGCCATTACTTTTGTGATTATGATGGTAGGTGTAGCTGCTAAGGTTAAGATATTGGCCACTACACTATGTGGGTATAGCCACAACAATTTCGAGATGGGACCACTGCACTAGGCAGTAGCAGCCACTAAGTTCTTTAATTAGGCCACTGCACTATGTAGGTGTAGCCATGGTACTCCAAGTTGTGGCCACTACACTATGTAGGGTAAGTACAATTACTGAGATCTTAAGATAGGCCATTGCACCTTACGGGTGCAGCCACGATACTTCTAAAATGGGGCCATTGTACTAGATAGGTGTAGCTACCGAGGTCTAAAATGTGGGCTGCTGCATAGTTTGGATTTCCCTTTTATCTAGTGTCTTTAAGTGTCATCTATCTAGTATGGGCCTAACTATAAAGATAAACAATAAAATTAATGGTAGGATGGGACTAGTGATATTAAATATCGACAATATTCATGAAATATAACCTTGGGGAATTTAATAGTGAAATGACATCGAAAATTAAAACAAAGAATTAGATTA